>UELU01142833.1:0-44940 GCA_900490025.1 Megastigmus dorsalis | reverse complement strand
TCTCTTCCCCGCAGGCGCTCGTGTGTACTGTTCCGTTTCACGATCTTTTATCTTCGACTTGATCTCATTTTCAATCACTCTTCGTTATTATACTTAACAGTATACTGTTCATTTTTATGTGGAACAACTACGCGCTTACGTAAAATCATTCGAAACTATTTACATAAACATAAGTACAACGAGATACATACTTTCTTACTTACGTTTCTTACGTACACTGTATATTGCTCATGGATTACTTGCTGGTTTTTCTCTTTAGTCGAACAATTTTTACTTTCGGGTGACTGTTATCGAAGCGGAGATCCGTTATTGTGGTGAACGGAAATTACCACTTTCGCTGGGTCCTTTTAATTTTCCGTTGTAGCTCTTTTTTACACCCTGCTTAGGTTATGTTCATAACCACTGTTCTAATTGTCTAACCTCTGAATTAATTTACAATTCATAAGCTTTTTAGGCAATTAGACAGCGTGATTGAATTGGCATTGCGTGATTATTGGTAAACGGAACACTCGATAGTGCAATCAATAGAATCGCCGTTACACGTCATAGTCTGTCAATGTATATATACACACACATATATGTATATATATATGTACATACAAACCTGTAAATGCATAATATGTTAAAACGTTTCGCCAAAGTCATCTTCGTTACGAGTGCTTTTTTTTTCGATATGGAATCATCACGTCTGTATATCACACGTTTTTTTTATACTTTCATATTGTTACTCTCTTTGTTGTACTCTATAATGAAATTTAGATCATCACTTGCATAACAATTGCTGAATCATAATTTGAAATTTACCTTTCTTATTTTCAATTCTTTTTTTTTACTTAATTGATCAATTTTTTATTACTAATCTTTGCATTAAATACAAATGTTATAGGTTAATGTAAAATTTAATTTAATTAAAGTGAAATATAGTATATTTTTATTTAGGAATACCCCATTTTTTAATTAAAATCATATAATGAACAAATATTATTAAATAAGTATTTTTTTAAATTTATTATAAACAATAATAATAATCTTTTTATTCAATAATTTGGTTTCTTTTTCAGAAAACAACTACATGTATGACTTAGTTGTTTTGGGAGGAGGTTCTGGTGGTTTGGCTGCAGCTAAGCAAGCAACTGACCTTGGGGCAAAAGTGGCTGTGTTCGATTATGTGACACCATCTCCACAGGGGTCCAAATGGGGTTTAGGTGGGACATGTGTTAATGTTGGCTGTATACCAAAAAAATTAATGCATCAAGCAGCCTTACTAGGAGAATCTGTGCATGTAAAAACCCTTTTTAATAACATCTTTTGATTTTAAATATGCGTAACATAGCTAAAGTGAAGCGTTCAATTTTTCTAGGAAGCAGCTGCTTTTGGATGGCAAATACCACAACTTGAATCAGTTCATATTGACTGGGATGCTTTAAAGACATCTGTACAAAATCATGTTAAATCAGTTAATTGGGTTACTCGAGTAGAACTTAGGAATAAGTATGTATTTATAATTGAAATTTATAAAAGTATGAATTTATGGTTACAATTTGTATTAATTAAAATTTGTTAATTGAAAAATATTTATTTGCTTTTCACAGGAGTGTTGAATATATTAATGCACTTGGTTACTTTAAAGATCCACATACCATTGCTGGTATTATGAAGAATGGAGAGGAAAAAGTAGTAAATGCGAAGTATATTTTGATTGCTGTTGGTGGTAGACCAAATTATCCAGATATTCCTGGTGCACTTGAATATGGCATTACCAGTGATGATATTTTTAGTTTAAACAAGCCCCCTGGAAAAACTTTAGTTGTTGGTGCTGGATGTATCCTTTTTTACTAAAACACATGGAAATTAAAATTGTTAAATTTAATTATATGAAAATATTTCCTGAACTATTGTATAGATATTGGTTTAGAATGTGCAGGATTTTTGAATGGATTAGGATATGATGCTACGATAATGGTTCGCTCTATCGTTCTTAGAGGCTTTGACCAACAAATGGCAAATATTGTTGCAGAGGAAATGGCAGAACGAGGAGTTCACTTTATCTATCAAGCTAAACCTAAGGCAATAGAGAAACAAGAAGATGGTCGTCTTCTTGTACACTGGGTGGACAAAGTAATATTTAAATTTAGTTCATATAAATCTATTTCACTATTAAGAAATTATTTTAAATAATTTCATGTCTTTTCTTTCAGGAGGGTCAAGTTCATAAGGATGTGTATGACACAGTATTGTTTGCTATTGGTCGAAGAGCACTTACAAAATCCTTGAACTTAGCAAATGCTGGCGTTACAACTATTCCCGATAATGACAAAATTGTTACTCAGGATGAGCAGACCAATGTACCTCATATTTATGCTGTTGGAGATATACTGCATGTAAGCTGGCTTTCTGTGATTTAGAAAACTAAATTTATATATAGCTGAACAATTTCTAATACTAAATTATATTTATTATAGAAAAAACCAGAATTAACTCCAGTAGCAATTAATGCTGGAAAATTATTAGCTAAGAGGTTGTTTGCAAATGCTGTTGAAACAATGGATTATACCAATGTTGCAACAACTGTTTTTAGTCCTCTTGAATATGGATGTGTTGGACTTAGTGAAGAACAAGCTGTTGCAATCCATGGAGAAGATAACATAGAAATTTACCATGCTTATTATAAGCCAACAGAGTTCTTCATCCCTCAAAAGAATAACAGCCATTGCTACCTAAAAGTAGTTGCAATGCGAAACAGCGATCAAAAAGTTCTTGGCATGCACTTTATTGGGCCCAATGCAGGAGAAGTCATTCAAGGATTTGCTGCTGCTATAAAGTATGTTTATTAACTTTTTTTATCTATTATTTTGTAGACAAATTTATTCAAATCACAATATTTAAGTGTGTATTTACAACTATTATTTTTCATACAGGTGTAACTTAACATTCCCTCTTTTGAAAAATACCGTCGGAATTCATCCAACGACTGCTGAAGAATTAACTCGTGTATTCATCACAAAGAGATCGAAAATGGACCCGAAACCTCAAAGCTGCTGCAGTTAAAGTGCATTATAATGACTTAAAGAAGGTTTCATCATGAGTACTTATCTATAAGTGTACTATAATGTACCATACTATCAAGAAAAATAATGCGAAGATTTCAGCTTGCAGCTCAAATTTGCTTTCGTGTAGAAAGCAGCAACTATTTAGATAGACAATATTTAAATAATTCCAATTTGACAAACTTTTATAAAGAGTGTAAAGAGTTGAAAAATGTTATTACTTACAATTTAGAATTTACAAACTCAAAAAAGAGCCGTTTTAAGTACTATATTTTGTACAGTATTTACATTAACAATTAAGCTCAGTCAAAGAATATATTATATCACGCAAGTGACTGGTCTTTTAAAAATGCGTTTAACATCACGCTTACAAAAATTTTTATACGCTTTTAATTGCAAATCATGTATTAAAGAAACATTCGTTGTTTCATAAACCATTGTTATTTTTAATTAATAATAAACTATTGGCACAATTAGAAAACGTTATTAATTTTTATACCGATTTAAACAAAAAAATGAATAAAATAATGCAAGCTATTGAAGTGATAAAATCAATTAGCTCTTAGAAGTTTCTTGATAGCCGTACTGAGGTACTTTAAAAAAAAATTTTGAAGTGAATACAAATTTATTATTCACAATCTATTGGAGTGAAGTTGCTCGATATATAATGTTTACTTTTTCATTTTGTTTACAGTCATAAAATATCTAAATCTACATAACCACTATTGTCAGCGTGTATAGTTTTTATGTTAAACTATAATATAGTTGTATAAATATTTTTTTAAATTATTCACTTTCAGAGCTGAATATAATTAAAGCAATGTCTTCATACAATGCATATGAATCGAGTTATGAGATTTATTGTACAACAGATTCTGATTTAACTGATGAAATAGTAATTGATTCGGCAACTGGTCCTTTTGTACGTACTTGTTCATACGCCTACGTCTTTTGATTGCTCATAAATATTGTTAATAATTTTTTTTTTAATACTAGAAGTTGCAATGGTCTTTTGGTTTCAACGCAAGTGTACCAGTAATCAATTTAGATAACAAAAATCGTTCCCTTATTGCTTATGCATGTTCGCACGTGACGATGCTGTACGATTATAAATCTCGAGAAATGTTTCCATTGCAAGGCCACGTTAGTACATTTACTCTGCGATTCAGACGCTTCAAATTTGTACTTAATTATCTAATTTTAGCGCAATTATGTTCGAACTTTATCCGTTGATCAGACCGGTAGATGGTTACTTTCGGCTGATTTTGGAGACGATTCTACTGTGGTTATTTGGGATATTGAAAACAGGTAGAATAAATTTTTTAATATTGAAATATAATCGCATTTTTTAAGTCATACCATAATTAAATTAAATAAATATAACTTATTTAAATAATACTTTAAACCTTTATCTGACAGTTTCAAAGGTGTTGCATTCATAAAATATAAAACTTGCACCACCTTTTTTACTTCATAAAGTAGCTTATGCAAAAAAGTCAAGTCGTGTTTTTTCTTTTTTCATTTAAACAAAGACTGAAATACATATAACAGATAGAAAATAAGGCAGTCGAAGGGGTTTGGTGATGTCACCCATGTTATTAAAGAAGCATCTATATATAGCAAATTACAAAAACTTTAAATATCTATGAATTTTGAAGTCACTTTTAAGAAAAATAAAAAAAATTCTACTTATTTTTTTATGTTCTATATTACAGATGCAAAAAATGAATTATTCTGTGTCATACAAGTTTCTTATATTATTAACTTCTTCAAATGTCAACACAGGATTCCAATTTTTACGCTGTTTGATCCTCATGGAAAATGTGGAATCACAGCTGCATCTTTAAGTCCCCATGCCAAATACATTATCACAGTAGGAAATGAAAGCGTTCAAGTAGTTAAGCTCTGGTTATGGACAGTTTGTAGAGAATTTCCTGATGGTATTTATGCTATAATACACACCACTATATTTTAGAAATTTTCTCTGTTCTAACTTCTAAAATCTATTGATCTTTTTCTGTTTTATAAAATATATAAATCATACATATTGTGTTTGAAGCTACAGCAGAATTGACTGAAATCAGTGGCGACCGAATTAAGGATATTAGCTTTGATTACGAAAGCTCCAATTTATTTTCTCTGACATCGGATCAACATGTGATATTTATAGCATGGGTTTGTATTAGATAAAATATAGTCTTCACACATATTTATTTTTAGTTTAGTTTACAAAGAATGTTTATTTGATTTATTAGAATCATCGACGGAAGAAATTGAGTATAAATTATCCATTAGTTGTAAAGAAATCACAGAATATTGGAACGTTGAATAGCACTACATTTATATCTGCAACTACAAGAGTGTTTACTGCAACTACTAATGGTTTAAATATATTTACCCCTGTTTATATATAACGAAGGAGAATTAACACCACTATCCAAAATCAAAAAGAGATAGAAATTGTATGAAACCAGTACAATCCCTTAGAGTATAAAAAACATTTAATTTTAAAAATGGGATCTCTTACTACCTTAAGTAATGTTGAACAAAAAGAGTGAAATTTGTTTACTATACTATGTAGATGGAAGTAGATCCAAACAGGTTCGGTAAGACATATTATTATAATTTTAATAATAGAACGTTGGTTTCATACATTTTCTATGGAAACTTACTTTTATTCTTACGACGTCGGCGTTCTCCTTTAAGTCTTTGTTTTTCATAAGTAAATATTTATTTAAAATATTCATTCGCTCAGGTACGGAGTAGTTATTAAGTTTTATATTCAATATGACTAATTTTCAGCTTTTTTAAATTCGCTTTAGACTATTTATATATTAAACTCAAAACTAATTCCGATTACTGAAATGATACAAATTTTCGAAAGGATTTGTACTCGTGTGGAATATCATAATTGCCGATGATTCTGGAGAGAAGAAGATTGATTACATCAAATCCGTTTATTTACAAAAGAGTAACATAACAAAAATTGTGAACTACAAAGGGTATTTATACATATTTTACTCTAAATTTTCAAAACGTTTACTTTTTATTTTTATGATACTATTAAATGGGTAAAAAATATACAAGGCTTATACTACAAGATTTTTTTAACAATTCTCACAAATCCTCGTACTTTTTTTTCGTTTATTATTAAAAATATTTCTATCAGAAATAGTGGAAGCCCGGGCACGACCGAATGCTTATAAGAAAATAAGTTAAAAATATTAATTATTAAATGATAATTAAAGCATACAATAAGTCGAGGTACAATTGAACTTAGTTTCGGATGAGACTATCTATAAAATAAAAATAAAAATATAATAGAGTTGATTTTTTTCAATAATTAACTTAGACGTCTATATTTATAAATATATGCGAAAATTCGCGGGCAAAGCGAAACACATAAAAATAGTTTGTATTTCTTTTCCTCTTATATTATTTATAAATTATGAAAAAGAAATTAAATTTATAAAATATAAATTTGTAAAATACAATGAAAAGTAAATGAAAAAAGCCGTCCCTGCTTTAGCCGTCTCATATTGCCCGATATGGTAAAATGATGTTTATTATTATATGCTAATATGTGTGGCGAGTGAAAATCAATAAGTAGAAAGTAAATAGAAAAATATACTCTTAAATGCCTATACTTATATATACGTTTTTCGCGCGAATCATAAGAAAAGCGGTGAAATACAAATAACTATTACTATCGCTATCCTCACGAGCTTTGAAAGCCGAATTTTGTAATTTCCAAGAAATAATTGCGCTGTCTCGATTTGCCGAAACGTTCTATATTGCCCGGGCTTCCAGATTATATAGATATATTTGATTGTAATTTTAATTATACTTATTACGATTTGCACATCTATAATAATATAAGTGAAACATATCGATGAAATCGATTTCAGGATGGTTGTTACAGGCAATGCGCAAGGTGAAATTAACTTTTATGATACCGATTTGAAAATTTTATACTGGTGTCGCGATTGTGGATTGGATTCCATTGTTTCAATTTCATTAGGCTTGGAAACTGAGTTGAAAATTTCAGACTGCCCCGAAGGTAAACAATAGCTGAACAAAGAGAAAGATTTGGTACGATTTATAAAAATGTATTACAGAGTACCGAATTCTTCTGTTTACACAGACAAAAGTACTAATGAAAAAGATACTTTATCAAATGAACGGAAAAGTACAGGAGATGAGGTTGTTGTAGATTCTGAACAATCAGTAAAAATCACAAATCATTTCAAGGATATTCCTTCGAATATTACTAGAAAAATTGAATATTCGCCTAAACCTGTTAATGGTGCTAGTCTATGTGGTAAAAGAGGTACCGAGTTTGTAGAGAAATTTACCCAATTTCAAGTTCCACGAGATGCGACCCTTGAGCATAACAAATTTTGTATCGGTAAATTTATCGCTGGTTAGTTGAGCTGATAATTGATAATAAGACCAGTATAAATTCTGCAAATAATATACTTAATGTACGCGTGGTAAATATTAACATTTTATACTTGTAGCAAGCGCAACCGGCCAATTAGCCTGGATAGACGTATCGACTTTAAAATGTCGTTTAATTTCTAATTATTCTGAATCGCCTTTGACTGCCTTAGATACACACCCAAAAAAGTTATTATATCCTTGATTTTCAATTTCTTTAAATATATTTCAAAGTGGTAATAAATTCTTGAGATTACTATTATACAATATAATATACTGCAATATTAATTTTAGTGACTGTTTAGTAATTGCTAACAAAACAGGAAAGTTATTTTTATATAATTACGAGAGCTGCATAGTAATGCTTGAAAAAAATATTCCAGTTTTACCAGATATAATATCGATTATTAAAGATGAAATGCTTGACGAGGGTATAAATCATATATCGAATGTGGAAATAAATGAGACCGAAAATTCGTATGCAACTGCTCTTAAGTTTTCTCCTACAGGTTTATTTTTCTTGCAATTATTAAGATAGCGTTACCTATATTTTGTCATTTACGCAATTCCATGCAATCCTGTTTTAATACAAGTAGGACACATATTAATATGTGCGATATCAAACGGAGCAGTGTGGATTATACACCCGGATACTTTAGATCCACTGGATCCAGTGCCATTCAAGCATTCAAGTGGAGTTATATTAGACATAGCTTTTTCGGAATGTTCACGTTTCATAGCTTATTATGAGGACAATATGATCGTGGTTTTAAAATTAATTGAATATTTTCCAAAAAAATGTTATCATTGTTACAATTTCGTTGGAAAGTATCGATCGCACAGTTTACCGATCACAGCTATTTTGTTTGGGTCAACAGTGAGCGAAAGAAAAACGCTCCCCCGTCTGTTATCGCTTGGTGAGGATCAAGATTTGGTTGAATATGATTTAGCTAAGAGGTTCGCTAAATATATATTTTTAAAATAACATTTCATATAAGTTCGTAGTTATTTATAATATATGTAATTTATCTCTTCAGTGGTCCTTATCCTCACCCGGGATTGGTAATATTACAGGTCAATCATATCGAACGAGATGATATTCCATTATGCATGGCTTGGTATCCGAAATTCGGAGTAGAGCAATTTTTAGCTGTATCAAATTCAGCTGTACTTTACAAAATATACTTACTGCAATATGCACGTATTTACATCTTTTACATTGTTGGCTTAAAATCAATTAATTGTTTCATTTTCAGTGTAAATTCAAATTAATTGACGCTATAACGAAACAAACCCGAGCTACTGTTTTAGGACCAACTTTTAGCTCACCAGTAAAGAGAATGACGGTCAGTTTTACGGATCGATATAAAAAACAATAATAAAGTATTTTTATTAAACGTAAACAACCATTTAGTTTAAGAATTTTGCCACTCCACTTACATTATGTTTTACACCACCACTTTTATATCTATTTTTGTAATTATACCATTCTTCATTTTGCTTCAAGATCATTCGATTAATAATTCAATAATAAAATTTTTATAAAATTTTAAATTATAAAAATGAATTAGAGCTCAGATAAGATCTTGTAATATTCATTATAATTCAATAAATATAATCGTAATAGGTTTGTCCTAATGTAGAAAATGAAACATCTGCATACATGATATTTGTCAGTGACAAAGAAATAGGACTTCAACTACTTCCATTTGACGGAAATCCCTATAAAATAATTGCAATGATTGGACATCCGCAGAAAGTAAGTAATCGTAATGTTATATACTGAGAAGATTTCATATTATTTTTCTCACTTAGTCAAGCAACTACCAATTTTAGATTTCATGGATGCGGATCAGTAAATGCCGTGAAATTTTGTTTACTGTCGGTCTTGAAGATCAGTGTGCTTTGATGTGGAAAATCAATTTCAAGTTCGTACCAATTTCAACTTTTAACAATTACAGTAATTTTTAGTACCTGTATACGGTCAAAAATATACACTAACTGATAATATAATAGTCGTTAACGAGGTCCTAGTAAATAAAATGAAATCATTAGAGCAAATCACGTATGTCACGTCGCATAAAAGAATATTAAATTGAAAAGAAAATTATAATCCCCTTACTTCACAGGAAAGTTGAAAAAAACTGATTGAAAATCAGCGTCTTACCGTATTCATCTGTTTCTACTTCCATGTATTAAGGGTAAGAAACTGCCTTTTTTTTAAAACATTTCTGATCCAAGTAAGGCGATTGTTTTTAAATTAAATGTCGGTTTTATACGATATATGATAATATTTTTAAGTTCAATAGATTCAGTTAAAAAAAATTATGCTATTGTATAGTTTGAAGTGTGTATATAGTGTATATTTTCAGAACCATCTTACTTTCATCGTGAACATTAATTTGCTTATTCATTTATTATTCTGCTACAATTGCCACAATGAAAAATTATTAATTGGATGGGCCATTGTGTTATTGGCTTAACTGATAGAGTAGTTTTAAGTGTATACGCTATAAGAAGGATGAAAACAAATCCGATTAGGTATACTCCGTATTGAGTGTTTCTAGGAAAGAAACTAACATAATGTATAATAAGGGATCCTGCGGTTCTCACCGTAGGGGAGTGAATTGAAATAAAAATCAATTATTATATCCAAAATGAATTACAATTCTGCCAAGTATATATTATAGTTATCTAAAATATTCCCTAAATTTTTTTTTTCAAATTATAAAAACACGTAAAAATATTTATTTACATCCAGAATTATTTTTAGAATACTGATGGATATTTTATTGTAAATATAAAATAATTTAAGCAATCAAATTTCTGCTTAAAATTAAGTTAAAAATATTGTATTATTATTGCAAATTAATTTACATTTTAAAAAAGCTATGAGACTTTCTTAGTAATGAAAAAATATTTTAAAGATCCGTGGACATTATGCACCGATTGGGAGGAACAGGCTTAACTCCATTTTATGGACTAATCAATGGTGGAAAAGAAGGTTTGCTCTTAAATGAAATGCAAGATATATTTGTTTATGGACAAATATTACAAGAAGGTGAAAACTGTATGAAACAAAGACACATCAGTGATGAAATTTCCATAGAACAGATTTCAAATCTTATGTGTGCAATTGGATTTTATCCATCGCACAATCAGGTATACATTGTACTTATTTTAAGTCAATTATTGTAACTTTTAATGCGAGTACATTCGGATACCCTCCATGACTTGCGAGACAAAATTCGAATTTACATATTGAAGTTAGATGTATGTTGCGATCAATAGCGGCATAGGATAAATCGTCTTAAAAAGTTCACTGAAACTGCAGGTCAGGTTATTAATATTTAGGTAGATTCCACCTGGATTTTTACCTGTAATAAATCAAAAAACGCCAGGTAAAATCTACCAGAAATCCACCAGAAAATCTACGCGATTTCCACGTGATTTCCCGATGGATTTTACCTAAATTCCACATTTCAAATTATTCCTGCTTATAAATTTATAAAATTTATAAATAAATTTTTATTTTAGTTTTAAAATTTAGATATTGTAAATAAATTTTTACTCTAAACTTTACTAAACAAATAAAATAAAATAGTATATTACACACCTAGGGAGGAAAAGTAAGAATGGTCTCAGATCGCATGTAAACTCGCCTTCGGCTCGGGTGACAAATATGCGATCTGAGGCATTCTTATTTACTTCCCATAGTGTATACCTCCTATTTTTTTGCCTAGCGAGGACGAAATTGCCACTGGATCAAACCGGCCCCGGGTAAGAAAGTGGCACTTTCGGCTCGCTAGGCAAAAAATTTATATATTTCACATTTCAAATTTTTGATCTTGAAAAAATAACTTTATACATTTAAATAGAGAATCAAATAATGAATACTGTTTGTCCTTGGTCAAAGTTTGTTACCGACCATTTCAGAGAGAAACCGTTGAAAACGTAAACAAAACATTGATTTTATAGGCCACGCGAGGGGGTGGGACGAGGGCGCAGTGCTGGGAGCCCCCGCTCTCTTCTCTCCGCACAATACCATCCGACTATTGTCGGTCTATATGTATTATACTTATCTGGCATGTGG
Organism: Megastigmus dorsalis; assembly: GCA_900490025.1. Taxonomy (NCBI): domain Eukaryota; kingdom Metazoa; phylum Arthropoda; class Insecta; order Hymenoptera; family Megastigmidae; genus Megastigmus; species Megastigmus dorsalis. Next base: position 33,360 of record UELU01142833.1, on the reverse strand, counting down.
TTCACTCTATATCGATACCGATCGCAATAGCATTCAACTTTAATATGTAAATTTGAATTTTGTTCCGCAACTTATGCCAGGTACAAACTACAGAGAATGCATACACCTAGTAATATAAAATGATAGATTAAAATATTTTCTTAGCTGGAAAATATGATAAATGAAGTATCCTATGAAAACTACGCTAGTACAGGCGAAATTAAAAAAAAAATTAATTTTTTGGAATTTGTAAGATTGTATATAAATCATCGACCAACTTTTGGCATCTCAATGAAACAGATACAAAATGCATTTTCTACTCTTGCAAATCAAGAAAATCAATATGACAGTACTTTAACGAAGCAACAATTCCTTGATATATTATGCGGCAAATCAAAAAGTACTTCAGAGAATTTGGAACAAATTTGTGGTATAAAAACAAATTTTTAATCAAATAATTACTTATCATTTTATTTATTAATTTTGAAGTTCATTTTTATATTTGTTCACAGATACCGACGACACTCTCAGTTTAGAAGAAGCTGAAACTTACCTTAAACGTTTAATTCACAAAGATGCAAGTGATGAGGAATTAGACAAACATAAAGTTGGAACGGAAACAGATTCAACCTTAGAATTATTACCAAATGTGAGAATAATCTTAATGTTTAGTGGGTTTTAGTGAAATAAATACAATTTTTTAGGCTTCCTTAGAATAATGTATTATTATTGTTTTATGATACAGCATATATCTTACAAAGATTTTGCCACCAATATTATGGGAATCGAATCACCGAAGGAGACGAGGGCTGACAATAATGAAAAATGATCTTATAAGAGTCGTTTTTATTTATAAATCAACAAAGACTCGTAAGAATAAATTTAATTATCGAAAAATATATTTGTGTTTTTTTTTTGCGGAACACGTCCGATTTTCATAAATAAAACCTATACGCTGACTAAAAATTCTTGCACCAACAAATAAAATCTTAAATATCAAGCATTTTTCTTTTGTCGATGTAAAAACAGCTTTCTAAAAGCTTTCGCAATTTTTGCTTCGTAACAAGAATCTATTTATGTACAAATTAGTTTTTAACTATCTCAAGTTTTTGAAATTAATTTTTAATTTTTAATAAAAACATAAGACTTTTTATTTTTTGTCATTATCATACAGATAAGAACGATGATTAAAATATTTTTGTTGAAAAAAAAAAAAGAAACTAGTAGAAAAATGTACCAAACAGAAATGTTTTCAACAAATTTTTGGCACAGAAACTTTATAAGGCGCAGTCAATTTTAATTTTATCGTAAAGTATATATTAAAAGGACTAATTTAATAAACTGGAAAATTTTTTAGGTTTTCTCCAATGATAATCATTTTTTAGTAAATTTTATAAGAATTACGTAAGCAAATGAACTGAACAAAAGAATGAAGCAAGCAATGCGTACTGCTTAGGCCTTTGCCAGTTTCATAATAGAAAATTTTCTACTTATTCTAAAAATAGTTACGTTTATTTGCTGTATTAAGATCATATTTTTAAAAAATTGTCTGGGCAACTCGATGATCTTTGTCAATAAGTCAATCAATAATGAAATAATCCGTGACTTTAATTTAATTAATTTGTTTCAACATAAGTGGCTCCTGCAATGTACTTGGAATAATTTTATAGTCGTCAAGCTGCAAGTTCGCTTAGGAGGAGAGCCAAAGGCGCGAGTAAACAGAATAAAGAACAATTCTTTACATCGCAGTGACCATTTCTACACGATTCTTTGTAAAAGTCAAACATTAATACTGCGCGATGTAGAATGTATAGTTTCAAAAATTAATAATTCTATCTCTCGTACCCTGATGAAACTCATCCTCGTCAAAAAGATTCATTTCGATGAAAACTCGCTATGAAAAAGCTTAATGAGCTTCTGTACACGTTCTATAGTGAAGAAATGTTCTTGTACTTTTGCAAACCAACTTTTAGTTTTTCTTTACTATTATTTTTTTATACCTGCATAGGAACATTCATTACATATGTAAAATAAATTAGAGCACGGGAAATCGGAGTTGTTTAATAATTTAATTTTTATTTGATGACTTTATATATAATACAAGAATTACAAAATTAAAAAATTGATTTGAACGAACTCCTTTGAATAATGAAAAAACTTATCTATTTGAAAGCTTTATCTCCCGTCACAGTTGTATATAGATACAGATTTGATTTCGAAATGTAGCGATTCAAGTTTATCGTCTAAGTGTGCGCTGCTTCTCTATATAGGATTATAATGTACGAATTTTCTTTATTTAAAAAAAAAAAAAAAAATCGCATCAATCACCTCCCCGAAGAACGATTGTTCCCCCCTTTATTTAATGACTAAATCACAGGACACTGCCAGCAGTGCCGACAGTAAACTCTGACTCGAAACAATTTTGACGTTGAAAACAGCCCTCCTTCTCTTTCTGCTTATAATTACGTTTACAGGTTTAAGTCCATTTCCGTATGTGTGTCGGTGAGTACGTGTATTCTCGTGTATTTGCTTGTTTTGTTTTCTCTCTCTAATATATAAATTTACATTAATGTATCATTAAAAGAAGTACAAAGAAATTTACACAAAAACTTACTTCGTTCATTATCATAGAAACTCTAGGGCGTATTTACAAGTTTTATGTACAAACGCGTGTGTAATTACGTCGGTATTAAGAAAAATATCAACATGGAACGCTGCATGTGTATTCTGTGTCGCGCTTTCGCTGCTTCATCTTCTCCTACCTTTTTTCTTTTCGTATAGCGTTCGTAAAAAAAATTAGAAAAAAAAAATGAACGCACAGTGAACGAGAGAAAACGAGCGTCGAATCGCCCGTCCATAAGCGTTTTCATCCCGGCGGACTGCGGCAAGATATGAAGTCAAAGTAGCTGCTAGTCCAGCAAAGAGCTCGTCACCACACTACTATCCGTTGGCAAAGTCCTCAACGTCGTCCGGTATACCAAGCTTCCTTCGACAGTCCGGGCAGTACCACTTGCCCTTGGGTGGCACCATTATGCCCACGCACTCAAAGTGGAACCACTCGATCTGACACTCGTCGCCGTCGCAGGCTATCATCTCGGACACTTCGTCGTAAGGGCACTGGCAGTAACAGTAGAGATTGTTCGAGCGCTCGGGATTTGGTGGGAGCAATTGCGGATAGTGAATGTGCGCCTCGGAGGCGTTCACGTTTCCGGCCTTGCTCTCCGTTTCGTTGTCAGAGTCACTCGAGTCGCTGCTGCTGTTGTTGGCGGGTCCATTCGACTCACTGCCAGATGCCGCGATCACCAGCGCTCTTTCGTCGTCAGCTTCGTCGTCCTCGTCATTTTCATTTTCATTTTCCTCCTCCTCCTCCTCCTCGTCCTCGGCCTCTGCCTCCTCCTCATCCTCTTCCTCCTCCTCTTCTTCCTCCTGTACTTGCTGTTGTTGCCTCTGTTGCTGCAGTAGATGCTCTTGTTGCAGCTGTATTTGCTGCTGCTGCTGCTGGATGAGCAACTGTTGCTGCTGCTGTATTAGAAGCTGCTGCTGCTCCTGCTGCTGTTGTAGAAGCAACTGCTGCTGCTGCTGCTGTTGCTGCTGGAGAAGCAGCTGCTGTTGTTGCTGTTGTTGTTGAAGGCTCTGCTTGTAGCTCAAACTTTTACTCGTGGAAGGTGCCTGGGTCTTCGTTGGCGAAGGGATATCGACTCTTTTCCACTTGAGCATTTGCTGTTGCCTTTGATTCTCTTCGTCACTGGAATCTCCGTAGAAGCGTTTCGGTACGCGTTTTCTTTTTGATGATCTTTTCGCGTCCGTTTCGGAGCCGCTACCTCCTACACTCAGAGTTCTACCCATAATCGGCTGTGGTTCAGAGCCTGCCATTTGATTCGTTTCGAATATCGATGCTCTATTAGTAGTAAAATTTGATGTTGAATGTCTCCTTGGCGTCGATGTCGAGGAGGAGAATCCTCTCTGGTATTTTGATTTTGGAATGTTCAGTTTTATTGCTTCAACTGTTTTAGCTGGATTTCGAGCTCTGCCTCGAGCAGCTCTCTTGCGCTTTCTCGTCTTAATTTTTCGTTTCACCGGTGTTGTTTGTGAAGGGTTAGCAGGTACCGGCGATGCTGCAGATGAATGCATTGTTGTCGTATCGGTATCGATAACACCGTTATTCGTGGGAACTGATGTAGTGGCATCTATAGAACCTGGAGCAGTCGCAGCAAGTATTAGCTTGTTGCGTTTCTCAGCAAGCAACTTGCTTGCCAGTAGTTGAGGATGCTCGTCATAAAAATCTTCATCCGTTTCTGTTTCGCTTGTGTCGAGATCAGATTCGACTATGACAATTGGTACTGGAATTACTGGCTCTATCGTTTCGACTTTATCCGTTTCACCGTTTTCGTTCTTAATTACAACCTCTGGTATGTTTTCTTCAACCACTTCTACCTTTTCCTCTTGCTTAACTGCTTCCTTTTCCTTTTTTCGTTTTTCTCGACTCGAAGTTGCCTTTCGCGGAGAATTTGCTGAAGCAGAACTATCAGAATCTGAACTGCTGCTAGAACTTGAAGAACTGGTGGACGAAGAGCTACTGCAACTGCAATTCTCACCGCAAGAACAACTACTGGAATCGCTGTCGCTAGAAGAATCGCTCGAAGACGTACTATTATTCTGTTTTTTCTTTTTAGGCGATTTTACTTTTTTCTTAGCAGAATCGTTTTCCACATTTTGCGTAGTAATTGGATTAGGTGAAGGTGTTCTTTCCGGTTTTAGATCGATATACTGCTTGATCGGTGTGCTATCGTCGGTCTTTATTGGCTCTTTATCAGGAGACTCGTCTTCTTCAGCTTTGTCTGAGTACACTACGCAATAATCATGATCAGCCAATGCCATATTTCTAAGAATTTCTGGATCTGTCTCTTCTAGTGATTGCGTGTTGTCTGTTTGTGGTTTTTCAGTAGCATCTGTTTCCAATGCAGTTGCCAAAGATGGATCTTGTTTTTCTAAGCTGGCTGTGTAAGATTTAAAATTATCCCAAATACCGTCCATTATCTGTTCTTCTTGTTTTTTTTCTTCTTCATTTCTTTCAACTTCAACAATGATATCAGTACTAGACCCAGTTGTAATTTGAGAGTCTGCTGGTAGAGTTTCAGGTTTACTATTCGATTCTTCTTCAATCTTATCCACTTTATCAGCATCGTTACTTTCTTTATCTTCTTTTGGTTTTTCATCCTCAATTTCGCTGTCACTATCTGAAGACAAATTCAATGGTGGAAGATCGTATACATCCACTACTTTTTTAACCGTTTCTTTGGGAATAACTTCAGGAGCTATTTCTGTTGTTTCATTTTCTTTAGTTTCTATACCACAAACATCGACGTGAACTTCTTCAGCTGATGTTTGATCATTATTTACATTTGGCAGCACAGCTGGAGGTGGAGGTAAAGGTTCTTTATGAATTTTCTCATGCTTAGCTAAAAGTTTCTTAGAAATAAATTTTTCAGAACATTCACTGCAAGAGTAAGGAAAATCACCAGTATGCATTCTTTTGTGGACTTTTAATGCAACAGCTCGAGAAAAACTGAATCCACATTCTTCACAAGCAAAGGTAGTAGGTGGAATACAAAAGTGGTAAATATGAGGCCATTTCTTTTGTAAACATTTTTTACAAACTACACTCTCCGTTCCATGTTTCCAGAACAGATGCTTTGTTATATCTGGTTTGTTTCGATAGGCTATACCACATCTGTAACATAGGTGGTGTAATTTATGCTTCCATACATGATTTGATAAACGTTGTTGGTTGCCCGTTGCTTCTAAACAAACGTCACAAGCATGATGTTTTTTTCGAAGGTGAACCATAAGTCTGAAGGCTGATGGAAGATTAGATAAAGAACAAAGACAACAGCGAAACTGAATATTAACATTAGCAGCATATACACCTGGACACAAATGGCACAAAAGTTCACTGTAACTGTAAAATGTAGATTTGCACATTATACATATTAGAATTGGTTTTTGATGCATTTTTCTATTATGTAAATAGAGTTCTTTGTGAACCGATGAAATAAATCTACAATGAAAGCATTCGTATACTTTAACAGTAGAAATATTGTAGGTACCTTCTTTGCTGTTAAAAGAATCTAAATTGAAATAATATGAGTCCAAATTTTCTAAACACTTTTTTACTCTTGCTGTAAATTGTTCTTCATTTATAATTATTGCAGGATGTTGAGGTTGAAACCTGTGCTCTGCAAGCATGTGAAGACTTAATTGTTTACCGTTAACGGCTATAAGTCGAGCATGATTGCAATAAACACAAATAGCACAAACAGCCTGAATACAAAGTTTCAGTACCTCTTCTAATTCCATACTTTCTAAAAGGCCAGTCACATTTAAATCAACTATTGGAATATTTTCGCCAGCTAATGTAATTCCATCAGCCTTTTCAATTTTAATAGCTAATGCATCATTCCTTTGACTATCTTGTTCATTAGACTGTCCTTCCGATTTTTCATCTTGTTGGTTATCATTATTATTCAGCGGCAAATCAAGTTTATTTTCCACATTAATCTCTGACTCAATTGTAACACTACCAATTCCATTATCATCTTCAGAGCTATCAACTACAGCTAATTTATCACTATCCGAATCACTACCTTGATCATTTGCAAAAAGTTCATCTCTACCACCATTGTTTTCTTCAGGTACTGATGCTTTATTATCAGAAACTTCACCACTATTATTATTTTCTTCAGAGTCTTTAGAACTATCATGATTTTCAGTACTATTTTTTCTAAGTGCACTTGGTGTGCTGATGGAAAACACTGAATTATTTTTGGTACAAATTTTAATAACTAAACTTCTATCTGTTACAGGTGTTACATTTGAAACAGTTTTATTTTCAAGTTCAGGCTTATTAGTTGAATCTTCTACATCTTCATTTTTATCAGATTGAATTTCTTGCATTTCATGGGTGGGACTAAATAAAGATCGATTAGGAGAACTATTTGGACTATTAGATGCTTGAGATTCAGAATCTAAATTAGTATCTTCATGAGCATCATTAAACAAATTATTTTCTACACCAAAGTCTTTGGTTTCTTCTGGTTCAATATTTTCCTCACTTAATCTAACATCATCCTCACTTTTTGGATCTGAAGATTCAACTGTACCCTTGTTTATACCACAATGAAGAATGTTTTTGTGAAACATTTTATCTGTATGTACCATATTATTAGGATTCTTCATACACTTTGAAACTTCCAAAATTGTTTCTGTTACACTGTCAAAAGGGTTCTTGGCACTATCACAATTCAAAGATTTAAATTCATTAATATCTTCATGACTGCTGTTTTGAGATTTGTTGCTTGTACATTTTTCTGGAGACTGTGATACTTCCATTATAGTTTCATCAACAGAATCTCGATATGAATCATGTTTTTCACTAGATTCATCTGCAGAAATATCATTTTGCGTATTAAGAGTAGAGTCATTTGTTTCCATTGGTTGTTCTGTTGAATCGTGTAATTTAATTCTTTTTGCAGTTTTTGTTATCTTAGTATATAAATATACATCATCATTTAACCTATTAGGTTTAATCGTTCTTTTTGAATGTCGCCTCAATGTTTGACTAGGTAATGAGTCAACATCATGAGCTTTTGAACTACTCACTGGACTTTGTGATACATTTGTTTTATGAACTTTTTCAGGAGCCAAATTACAAGATTCAGCATGAGTACCTACTTGCCTACATAATGCACATACGTCAGGAGTAGACGGCTGATTTTCTAGTGGAGAACACGAATGATCATAAAAATTATCAGTATCAGAAAACATTTTCTCACAAGAACAACAAACAACGTAACAAGAGCCTTTAAACTCTTTATAAAATTCTTCTAAAGAATTAAATGCCACTTCCGGAACACTATGTTTCTTTGTTAAATGGTAAGACAGCCTCTCTGCTTGACCAAACATGCCCAGACAAAATAAACATATATGCCGTTTATGTACATCGCGCATGTGTATAAAGAGATTCCAATTTTCAAAATATGTTTCACATGCTGCACACAAATAAACTTTTCTGGTAGTTTTAAAATTTGACGACAATTGTAAATCTGATCTTGTGTCTGCACTAGTACTAGGTTGTGGTTCAGAGCTAGTAGAAGGCAATGGTTCAGAGCTACTAGTAGATGGTTTTTCGGAGCTTGTAGTAGGAGTTAATTCAAAATTACTAGTAACTGGTTGTTCATAATTACTAGTAGATGGCTGCTCATAATTGCTAGTAGATGGTTGTTTATAATTGCTAGTAGATGGTTCTTCATAACTATTAGTAGATGGTTGTTCATAACTGCTAGTAGATGGTTGTTCATAACTGCTAGTAGATGGTTGTTCATAACTGCTAGTAGATGGTTGTTCATAATTACTAGTAGGTGGCAACTCGCAACTAGCACTAGGTGTAGATTCAGAAATATGATTAGGTGGTTCAGAATTACATACAGATGGGGATTCACAATTATTAACAGGTGGTAATTCTGAACTATTAGTAGCTTCATCTACAGGAGTTGATATTGATAAACAATTGCATTGATTTTGTGTAGATTCTGAATTCGATACATTTTCCGATAAATTACACTTTGTGCATTCCGATTTAGACAGAGCAGGTTGAAGGCCTAAGTATTGAGTATACTCAGCCATATTTTCTGCCTTTACTTCCACCGTCTTATCCTTTTCTTCTTTCGTTGTGTCATTGGTTTGTGTCTCTTGCTGTACGGATTCACTATTATTACATACATCAGTTTGGTTTTCTTGCGCTTGCTTTAGAATATTCTTTTTGAGTCCTTTGATAACATTTTTTAAATTTGCATCAGAATTCCCATTACCATCAGATTCATGGGAATAGGCAGAATAAAAACAATCTTCTCGATTTTCTTCAATTTCATCCAAACAAACATTTGAATTATTGATTTGAGCTAATGATGTCTCAATCGCTACTTCCTTGTAATAAGCTTCTTCCCATAAGCTCCATGTATCCGCAAGTCCATTTTCACTTTCTTCATCTTCCATAATACAGTTGATAAAACGCTGCTACCTAGAATATGAAAATTATTAAAGTTAAAAAGTGTCTTATATTCAATGTTATATAAGGTTTATTTAAGTTGCGATAATCTGTATTATTTTACTAAATTAATCAAGCAGTATGTTAGAGGTTTGACTACTCGCAAACATATTAATATATAGCATAATTTAAAAAGTAAATTTATAGAAAAAAATGAGAGTCTAAAATAACCAAATTCCTTTTTTTTCCCCTATACAAAATAGAAATAGAAAAGGAACATTGAACCAAGCAATGCAAGTGAATCAAATCTTTAAAGTATTAAATTTCAGTGTCTGAAAAAAAAGTACGTGGCTACATAAATTAATCATCAAATGCTTGAAATGTAAAGAAAACAAATGCAGATGCAATTAATTTTGCTCCAAAGTACCAGCTCATAAATTGCAGCAAAATCAATGTTTAACAGTTCTACATCTGTCTCCATTACGAAAGTAGCAGAGGCACCCGGAGTAAGCCGACATCGCACTCATCCTAACGAGTGAGCAAATACTCGAAAAGAAAAAGCCAGGGAGTAAGCGAGAAAGGCAGTGGTCAGAAGGCCGCGGTAAAAGCATTACGACACGCGGTGCTGCTGCAGCGAGCGACCGGACTGACGACACGCGCAGGCAGCACGGTCACGCGAGAGTATCGGGTCTAAGGATCGAGAGCTCGCACACACCTCACGCACAGCTCCTCCAGCAGCTGGAGCTATCTGGCTTCTAGCAGGCGGCAAAACGTCGTCGGCGGCAGCGGCTGCGGCGGCAGAGCGACGGTACAGCTCGCGCTTACCAAGCAAAAGTGCGCAATACAGTGCGGTCGACTCGGCCGCTCTTAGCTAACTACTGGCCTTAACAAACCGAACTGCCTCCCAAGAGGATCACCTCGCGACTGCCTCCTCGGGCTCCTCGAGTTCCGCGGCGACGGCGAGCGGCCACGGGAGGTTAGTAAAATGGCGTCATATCACTATGAATGCGGCAGCGGCTAGCGGCGGCTGCGGCGGCTTCCAGCTTCTTCCTCAGCGCGTCTCGTTGTTCTTGTGTCGGGAGTCTTAAAACGACCTCGGCCAACAACGCCAGCCCTCCTCATGTTAGCGCCGAGCCGACGCGGCTCTCTCCTCCGGTCCTTCCACCAGCCCAGCTCCCCACGGCTCTTATGGCTCTTGTCTCGATTCCAGGAGCGAAATATCCACTCTCCACCGTCCACGCACAGCCGCGACTCGCGATATAATATAAGAGTAAGAGTGAGGTTAGGCCGACGATCTCGCGGGACGAAGAGACTACTGCGCGCACCCGTGCAAGCTAGGCGTGCGAATGAGCGATCGTGTGTAGGGCTCGCGCTCTCTGTCCTCGTCCTCGTGGCTCGCGTGCGCGAAGCCGGTATAGCCAACGACTTCGTAAAGCAACCGAATGCGCCGAAAGTAGTCGAGCGACTGCGGCGACTGCGCTGCTGCCGCTGTCCTCCTCGACGCGGACGTGCGAAAAGTCGAATGGCCAGGCAGAGTAGCAGAGGCCGGGCAGCTCATCTCCTCGTGTTGCGCGCCGACGTAACCTCGCGCACGCCCTAAGCAGTATTATACCGCGAAGAGAATGAGATATATATCCCCCCGCTCGCGTCTCTCTCCCTCCTCTGCCGCCCTATAGGCTATAGGCTATAGCACCACGCAGACCACGCTATTACGACTGTTTTTATATGCGCACACGCGATACAAGCATATAGGATTTTCCCTCGCTTTTTCTCGTCTACCGTGGTCTCTCCCGCACTCTCCCACCTCTTTCTTTTACTTATTTACGCGCCTCGTGTTCCGCCGCAGGTTCCTTTATTCGACTATATACTTGCATTATTATATTTTTAATACCACAAGCACGTTTCCATCGAAGCAGCGACTACCGTGAGCTTCGTCAGCGTGTGTTTATTATGCCCCTGCTCTTTTTTTCGATTACGGATATTCATTTCAACAAAAAGACAAAGCTCTTATTCAATCTCTTGTAATTCTTAAATACAAATTATCAGTATGCTTGTCCGGAATAAACCAATAATTCAAATACGAACATGCCTGAGTAAGAGCGTTCTTCAAATAGAATGAATATTTAAATGCAGTTTCTATAATTAATACATATGTCGATCTTAATCCTTTTTTTTCGTGAATTTGGCGCATACTTTTATTGTAGGTATCTCAGGAGGCGATTATTTTTTAATTTATACTTTTAAAATTGTAGGTATATTTTCAGTTCCTTTCAGCTTCAGATAGGTACTTTGATATTGAAACCAGTGGAATAAATCGGTTTTCGGTCAAACATTCAGTAGTATCAGTAGTATATTCATAATGTATCTACTACTAGTAGGTACCTACACTATTTTCAGTAGTTAATACTATACATATAACCAATTAGGTATCGCCATTTTTTTATTGAATATTTTGAAATAATTATTTCATTTTAATGAATAAATTTTATTACAAGAATTATACCTATAATAAAAATGTGTTACATTTTTAATATAGTTGTAATAACTACTGTATAACTACTAAACTATCGTATAGTCTCTGGTTAATTTTTCGTCTGATTATAAAAGACTACAATGTCCTGTTAATAAATTAAAGTAACTTTTTTATTGTTAGTAATTCATCTTGTGTCGCACTGATTCCACAAAAAATTTTTTTTTTATTCAATTGAATCTTTTTTATTTTCTTTCTTAATTTGTAATAATAAATATTTTGTTTGTATTAAGTATTGCAAGTAATAGATTTATTCATTATCTGTACTAAAAATTGAGTATGAAAAAGATCTTTGTTCTTATTTTATTTAATGAGTAAAATTTATATCTATATAAGTAAATACAAAATTGATCAACAATCATCTGTAATGCAAACAAATAAGCCAATAGGTACTTATAGCTTGGTTTTTCGGCAATTTGGTTTTTTAGTCATCGTGCAGTGCGTTCTAAAAATATAATCAATGAGACGCGCGTGCGCGAAAGCGCGAATTGCGAACGTCGCGAGTATACCCGGACTCCAGATAGTATATAGGTGTGCTAGTGCTACGTATACTGTATAGCTATAGTATTTAGTACTGCAAAATGCCGACTGCCGAGTCGCGTGTTTAGGGTTCTGTCCAGGATAAAGCCTCGACTCTATATATCTATATCGTACGTGTATATGCTGGCATCAGTAGAAACAGACCGGCTTGAAGCTATCACTCGGCGTACTTTTCGATGGCTTGTTGAATTCTTGAATTTGGTTGCAAAGCGACTACGTTCAGAGCTAACGAAAAAGTCTTGATAGTGTGCGCGTCTTATGTGTGTGTGTGTGTGTGTATGCGTGTGTGTGTACCCGTGAATGCGCCAATGTATAAAATACTGCTTTGCTTATTCGGTCTTTTCATATACATCATTTGTTGACGTTGTCATCGTTTGTGTATTTTTACAAGCCATTTGATTTGCAATCGGCGGCACCAAGGATCGACCGGGCCTAAAGAGGTTAAAGATCGGCGAAGATTGTGCGGAGAGCCGAGACTGTGCAGCAACTCGCTCAGACGGGACGGTCGGTCGTTGTCATTTGAAAACGGAAGCCATCTTGTGGCCGAGCCTCCCATATTATACAGGGGAAAATAGAGTTCTCCGACAATTTCTGCCGAAAAATTGCTCCGTATCTTTTTCATCACGTCTAGACTATGCATGAATCATTGTACCATACGTTTACATAGCCATGGCTGCGACGAGAAAGTTGCAAGGTGAGGAGATACTGTTTCCAGCATGTTTACATCTAGAAAATCTTGTTGTGGCCCTTGCACCCTTTCGTACTTTGGTTTCTCGCCTGCTTTGTGTTCTCACGTTTTATACCGATCCGTCGCCTCCTTTTAGCCACAAAGGATCATCTTCTTCAGTTTACTTCTTCTGGTTTTCCAGTTAGCTGACTTTCTCTACACGTATGCCCTCGACCAGATCTTTGCTCAGTCTTCAGATTGGGGGTTAACTAAAGTGTTTCTTAACTGATTCTGTTTGCTCTAGGCTTTTTCTGTTTTATTTAGTATTTAGTTACAGTAATTATTATATTTAGCAACTTTAATGCACTCATTTCTTTCATTACATTGATCTTTTGCATTGAAGTATATTCATATAACCTTTATTGTCATATGATGGTCTATTCTGTAAAGCACTACTTCAAATATATTGATTGTCATATTTTATCAACTGAAGTTATTTAACAAAATGCTATGTTACCAATAACTATTATTATATAGTGTATTCACATACAAAATAACTCAAACTTTTATATTGAATTAATTTAAGAAAAACATCAAGAATGTACAATGTATGTTAAGTGTAAAGGTTGAATCGATATCTTACTCTTGTATTGTTAGAAACTTTAAAATATACTCTTATAAAATGAAAACATTAGAGTTTTGGTGTAATAAATTTATTACTATAGCCCTACTGAAATACTAATAATAGTATATAAAATAAATATTAATAAAAATCAAGGTCGAATTAATTTTTTTATTTACTAATCTTAAAATTTAAAAGATAATTTTATTCTGTTCTATAGATTTCTACTTGTATATTATTACTATATATAGGTTGACTTTTTATTCATAGGTGAAATTGATAGGTGCCTTAAGAAAGTAACAGAAGGTGTTGAAACGTTTGAAGACATTTGGCAAAAAGTACACAATGCCACAAATAGCAATCAGAAAGAAAAATATGAAGCTGATCTCAAAAAAGAGATTAAAAAGCTTCAAAGGTTACGAGACCAAATCAAAAGTTGGATTGCATCAGGTGAAATTAAGGATAAAAGTACACTATTGGACTATCGAAAACTTATTGAAACGGTAAGCTTAATTTATCTTTGTAAACATTATTTTATACTAATTACCAATCTCCTTTTATTTTTTAGCAAATGGAAAGATTTAAGGTCGTTGAAAGGGAAACAAAAACAAAAGCTTATTCTAAAGAGGGTTTAGGAGCTGCTCAAAAGTTAGATCCTGCGCAAAAAGAAAGGGAAGAAGTCAGTAACTGGCTTGCAAATTCGATAGATACTCTTAATTTACAGGTATTAAAAAAATTTAAGCTCTTTTCAAAGTAGTATTAAGAATAATTTGTTTATAAAATATGGTTTACATTTCTGTGCAGCTTGATACTTTTGAATCAGAAATAGAATCTTTACTAGCAGGAAAGAAAAAGAGGTTAGATAAAGATAAGCAAGACAGGATGGATGAGCTTAAAGCAAAACTTGATAAACATCGATATCATATTAGGAAGCTTGAAACTTTATTACGCATGTTAGATAATATGTCTGTTGAAGTTGATACGGTAAGAGTTTCACAAAATCTATGCAACATATTGCTTTCTTAATCTTTATAAATTTATTTAAAATAAAATGTTCTAACATAATATGCAGATCAAAAGGATAAAAGATGATGTTGAATATTACATTGAATCGTCTCAAGAACCTGATTTTGAAGAAAATGAATATATTTACGATGACATTATTGGTCTTGATGAGGTAGAATTATCAGGTGTTACATTACCATCCTCGGCAACTACGGACAGTAATAATAGTAATGAGACTGGTGGTACACCAACATCTACCAACTCAGGCACATCACCAATACCATCACCTCCATTAAGTTCCACAATGCACAACCATTCAAGTGATAGCTCTACAGATAATGATAAGAAAACAAAGGTAATTTTACTAAGTCAAATACTTAATATTAAAAAATATATATTAATATTATAAGAAAAAAATATATTACATTACGAAATTTTTGTTTGCAGCCTGTCAAACCAACAGCAGTCAGGCCTCTAGTTAATTCCCAAGTGAGCATTCCAACTACGGGAAGCACTGCCAATGTAAAAACGACACTGTTATCAAGCAGCACTCCAAGCAAGACCATTCCCATGACACCTAGCCATAGCTCGCCTAGTTCTACTAGTAATCATATTGCTACAACTAATGCTGGTAACTTTGCCACAGTAGCTGCTTCACACAGCATTTCTCAAGCCATCCATACTACCTCCAATAAAGTGACATGTAAGTGTCAAACAAATCTTTTTGTATTCAATTTAAAACAAATACAAGGTTTAATTACTTTAATAATTTACTTAACTAAATAAACATTTTTACATTTTAGTGCACAGTAGTGAAAATGGACTCTCATCATCTTCATCGACGTCAACACTGACGCCCATCGTACCGCAAACCATCTCTCAACAGCAGCAGCAGCAACAGCAGCAGCAGCAACAACAGCAGCAGCAGCAGCAACAACAGCAGCAGCAGCAGCAGCAAGTACAACAGCAGCAAGTACAACAGCAGCAGCAGCAATCACAACCACCCCAACAACCACAACCACCGCAACAACCAACGCAGCCACAACAGCAGCAACAGCAGCAGCAACAACAACAACAACAGCAGCAGCAACAGCAGCAGCAGCAGCAGCAGCAACAGCAGCAGCAGCAGCAGCAACCGCAACATACTAATCCAACGCCTACGCAAGCACCGCATATTTTACACAACCAGCAAAGCCAGAATTATAATAATGAACCAGAAATGACAACTCCTGTGCCACCATCGACTTCTCCTCAATCGTCGATTAGCAGTCGATCGTCGCCTATTCCTGCGAATTCATGTTCGCCAGCGCCATCCACTGCCAACGGTCTCATATCTAAACTTCCCGATGGCATGTCTACTCTAAAATCTATTGCTCAGCAAGTAATTGTTCGGGCAGGTCTGGAAATGCCGCCTTCTGAACCGACGAGAAACATCTTTGATAGCTCGAAAACGAATAACGCCATTAGCAATAGCAGTAACGCTACCGCAGAAGCTCACATTCCACCACTGCTTGGCGTTGCTCCACTAGGACCGGTTCCGTTGCAAAAAGAGCATCAACACCAGTTTCAAATGATGGAATCAGCGTATTATCATATGCCTCATCCTTCTGACTCTGAACGGCTGAGACCATACTTGCCTCGAAACAACTGTCCCACACCTCCATATTATCAGCAGGTATATTTTATGTTATATGCACTTTATTATTAAAATATTTATTTGGTTTTTTACAATAAGTATAAATTATTACCAAATTCAATACAAAAAGGAGGATACTCTCAAGTAATGAAATGCAGTGATTAGAGGAAATATAAGACATCTGTTATTATTTAAAATAGGAAAAAGTATTTAGTTAATAAAAAATTTTGAGCTTCTTACTTAATGAAAATGATAAGAACAGCTTGGTTCAGGAATAGCGCATTGCCATATTATTCTGTTTCTATTTAAATTTATTAAGTATATATAATCATAGACTTGGCCTTTTTAAAGGAATCATATTAATTATTTTAATAAAAATATATTTTATTCACAAAGTTGGTAAATAAAGAAAGACTTTTTAAATTAAAATTTACATTATGCATGATTTCAAATGTTTATATCTAACAATTTAATATTGACTAAATGTACATAATGAATATTAATAGTTATACATACTTTTCTCTTCATTAAATTTTAAATCATTCATAAAAATTATTTAAAATACAAATGTCTACTACTGCATAAGTTTATTTATATTTTTTTTTAGGTGCAGCTTCCTCACTCTGATACTGTGGAGTTCTTCCAGCGTCTTTCAACAGAAACATTGTTTTTCATATTTTATTATATGGAAGGTTCTAAAGGTCAATATTTGGCAGCTAAAGCTTTAAAGAAACAAAGTTGGAGGTTCCATACCAAATACATGATGTGGTTTCAAAGGCACGAAGAACCAAAAGTGATTAATGAAGAGTATGAACAGGTAAAATTATTCAAATCATTGAATACACTAAATATTAACTCTCAAACATTTATATACGATTAAAATTTGCACCAGCAACTACTTTAATTTCTGTAATATTCTATTTGATATAATAATTATCATCTATTTTTATATATTCATTTATGTTTTATAAGAGTTCCAACATAAAATTAATGCCAAATTGATTTACAACCAATTTTTATCTATTATTAAAAAATAATTATGATTAGCACTTTTACTATAAAATCCTGCGAGGATGTTTAAAAAAAGAAAAATTTTAAAAGTTATAATTCGTAGCTTTATTGAATTCGAGTAAAAATAATCACTATTTAATTTTAATTATGATATCTACCAATTGTTAATTTTCAATTTTTTATTTTCAATTGTTTACGCTGCTTGTAAAATTAAACTTTTTTTACATATAGCATTGTTTAAGATGAAAAATAAGTGTGCTTGAGAGTTAAATAATATTCTAATATAGCATTAAAATTTGAATCAATTATTCTTATGGTTATTCATTAATTCTAGGGAACTTACATCTACTTTGACTATGAAAAATGGGGGCAGAGAAAAAAGGAAGGCTTTACTTTTGAGTACAAGTACTTAGAGGACCGAGACCTCAACTAATCTCTATCCTGTTATTCTCAGTCTCCGAAATGCACTATTTCTGTATCGGTATTATTGAAAATTTGAGGACAGACTTATTTTTTACAGTTCTATATTTTCGCAAAATATACTTTTTTATTTATTGGTAAAAGAGATATAAAAGAACAAAGAAAATCTGATGCATAACGGACATGTTGAAAAACTTGATTGCATTGCACTTTTGTAATGCTGTATTGTTAGAGGTTCTTTTTCAAGAGTTAAATGAAAGAATTTGGAGGAAGAACTAAAAAATGAAGTTATTGAAGGCGTTTATCGGGGACAGTAAATTGTATCTATAAATGATAATATGAATGGCACCGAAGTCACACTTTAGCGATTTATAGTGTGCGGTGTGTGATAACAAGAGGAAGAAGTTATACTCGTTGGCGACTGACTCTGTAATACCAGTACAAACATGCGTGCAACCCACCTGCCATCTCACGGTATGGTGAAGGGCGCACATGCTATGGTATGTCTTAATGTTAGATTATAAGTAGCCTTTTTGTATAAAGTATATTGAGGTATAAAACCCTTAAGATGAATTACTGTACAGAATGTGTAGAAATAGTGAATAATAATATTATGGAATATATTTTATTTCTCATTTGAATGAAACCTTAGTTGTTTCAATTCTATCACTTTCTGCATTTCAACCTGTGAATTTAAAAAGAAGCATTCCATCCAGTAGATATCGCGCTAAGCGTTGTTGAATCAATTGTTACAAATTCCGTACTATTGTCTATTAAGACGTAAAAATTTATTAAAGTTTTAAAAAATTTACTTCTTTACGGGTTTTCATACAAAGTACTTCTAATGTGCATATGTGTACTTAATTGTATATGTTAATAACGTATCCAAGATAATGCGAATTTTTTAAATTTTTTTTATAATAATAACAGTACTATATCAGAAAAAACATGTAGAGATAAAGCTTTAAATATGAGACGGATGGACTGTACATATCTTTTTTCTCTTTACATGATATTTTGAATAGTACTTGTTTTAAAAAATACTAATAGAAGGTATTTTAAGATTTCAATGAACAAAATTAAATATGTACATACATACACAAAAGTATGGTGTTCACTGTTGCATGGCCTTCGACGACACCAACAGAATGTCATCATTTAGTGATATGTGTATAATAAAATTACTAAAAACCTTGATACAATTAGAGTAATATTGATACTAATAAGTGAAAAGTATTTCAAATTCACTAAAGTTAATGAAACCAGCATTACTGTGCTTTAAATTTTTATAGACTATTTTACAGTTTTAAAATAAAATAAAATATTTAGATATTATTTAACTTGTTCAAGACACAACATAAAAGCAGTTTTCTTTTTTAATCAATCTGTTTATAAAATGCTGCTGTAAACAAACTCAGTTTTGCTGTAAAAATCGCATATAAAATCAGTATAAGAGTCGTCGCAGTTTCAACGTGCAAGAGTGCTACTCTTTTCACAAATTATTCTTGGATATGAAGTATGTAAGTAGAAGCTACACGTTTAGTATAACCATTTTTTGCTTCGCTGCTTGAATGATTCTAATAAATAAATTTTTGCTAAGCAAAATATTATAACCGAGTTTTGTAATTATTATTGAAAAGACTGAATAACTATGTACAAATTTTTTATTTAACCTCTTTTTCCTTTTCCCTTTAGTTTTCCCTTTACACGTTTTCTAACACCAACAGATTGCTCTGTATCGTCATCATCTTCACCATCTCCTGAACGCTTTCTCCTTTTGCCTGATTTTTTATTTTCTTCTATATCTTTCATTTCCTAAACAAGTTATAATATTGTTTATAGTAAGGCTATTGAATGTATTTAAAATGCTATTAAATTATAAAACTCACCATTTTAACCATGCGCTGAGCTTCTGCTACTCTTTCTTGAAGTACCATTACCTCTTGTTCTTCAGTTTTGTATACAGGAAGTTGCTTTCCAATCAACTGTTCTATCCTCTGATACAACTCAACATCATATTGCGTTACGAATGTAATAGAAATACCAGATCGTCCAGCTCTAGCAGTTCTTCCAACCCTATGAATGTAATCTTTACTATGTGTTGGTATGTCAAAATTTATAACAACATCCACATGAGGAATATCAAGACCTCTGAAAAATAACATACAGAGTTAATAATTAAGCACAATTAAAGGTGTATGATTAATATTATAAATTTTATGAACCTGCTAGCGACATCTGTAGAAATTAGAATAGATCTATTTTTAGCTTTGAATTTTGTAAGAGCACCAATTCTTTTATTCTGTGACATTTGACCATGTAAAGGTACAGCCATGAATCCTAAACTGCGCAGAAGTAGTGCAGTTCTCATGGTGTTATTGCACGTGGAACAAAATATCATAAAACTGTTTCCAGATAATTCATTTAAAATATGAACTAGATATACATCCTATTAAAGTATAATATATATGTTAAATACATACATAACATTAATTTATATTAATTTAATTAATGTTTTTTACCTTGAATTTCACAGGTACGAAAACATAATACTGCTGTAATTTTTCTACTGTTTGATATTTAGTTGAAACTTCCACTTTGACTGGATTTTGCAAAGAAGCACGCTGTAATTTTTGTACTTTTTTTGTCATTGTAGCTGAAAATAATAAGGTTCTTCGTTCACGAGGTATTACTCGCAATATTTTATCAACTTCTACTTCAAAATCCATATTTAAAATTCTATCTGCTTCATCCATCACCTAAAAAGTAACAATAAGATTTCAATTGTTTACATTTATATTATATTTATCGAATGTTTAACTAAAAATATTACTAAGAATTTCAGTGAACGTAGATTAAATCCTTTTGTATTTTCTAAATGATCAACCAATCGACCTGGAGTAGCAATAATGATATGTGGTTTTTTAGCCAACATTAATGATTGTGTCATCATGTCCATGCCTCCTACAATGACGACACATTTGACTCCAATACTGGCTCCTGGAAAAATAATTTTATAATAAGAAATATTTGCATGTGCTATTGTACATAAATGTTTGAATTTTAATATTACCAAGAGCTTCAAACTGTTCCGAAATTTGAAAAGCTAATTCTCTTGTTGGTGTCAGAATAAGTGCAAAATATCTTTGAGGATTTTCTAAAAGTGCTTGCAGGATTGGGAGAGCAAACGCTGCTGTTTTGCCTGAACCTGTTTCAGCTAATCCTATAATGTCTTTTCCTATAATATAAATAGTGATGGGAATAAAAATTAATATTGACACTTAACCTTTTCACTACAAGCTTTTCTTTAATTTGTAAAAACATACCTTGAATTGCTAAAGGTATTGCTTCTCTCTGGATTTTTGTTGGTGCTTTCCATTTTAAATCTTCACAAGCTTGACATAATGATTCTACAATTCCCTGTATAATTAAACTTTTAATTAGAAAAAAAAAAATAATGTTGAAACATA
This sequence comes from Megastigmus dorsalis, assembly GCA_900490025.1. NCBI lineage: Eukaryota > Metazoa > Arthropoda > Insecta > Hymenoptera > Megastigmidae > Megastigmus > Megastigmus dorsalis. Next base: position 12,437 of record UELU01142833.1, on the reverse strand, counting down.
TTTGATGTGAGAACTAACCAAATCTTTCCATGTAAGTTCTTCGTCGTTATTCTCCTCAACAATTGCTTTATCAGCACTATTATCGTCTGACATTTTTTAAATTAATTTAATTTGGTTTTAAATAACATCAATATTAGTACTTTAATATTAAATTAGAGGTTACCAAATGCACTCTACTTCACATAAACACGCCGACACGCGGTGGTCAGTTCTGAGCAGTGCAGACTTTTGTTTTTTCTCCTTGACGGTTATACAGGCTAAACTTACAGAGAAGTAGGTAGCCCGCAGGTACCCATTACCATTCCTATGCGCATGCGCATGATCGGGAGCCATCTTCATATACTTTTGCCGCTAAAATTTTAAAAAACCAAAAACGTACTTCTCAATAGACAAAGCGAGGATCGAGTTTGATTCTCCAGATCCACAAAATAAATGTTATTATGATTCTCAATGAATCAGACTCGGTCCATTATTGAAAGGACGATAAACAATTACACTTATGCATCATATACTCTGCGACAGACCTCACCGCGCAATACAATATCTCAAACAAAACTCCGGATTACTATAGTTCGATGCCGTTACCTATCAAAAACGATACAATTTTAAAACCTACATTAAGGTTTGTCCTATTAACAACTATACAAATATCCTCGCCAACCCCGACTCCAACCCCTGACAAGAAGGAAATCAGAGGTGCTCTATTCGCCCACAACGCCTGGAGCGGACAGTCCCACACCAAATGATCCAAGGTCTGAAAACCAGCGCCGCAACCGCACGAATCCTCCCTCAAAATTCCCTTAATAAACAAATGATTCTTACTTCTATTATGATTACTTTTAATCCTGTTTAGCAAACATATTCTCTTCCTGTCATATTGAACATCAGAAAACCATGTGTCAAAAACAAAAGACCCGTTATTCTCAATATATTTTCGGCCCTTAAGTCCATCTCCATAATCATTCACATAATCCCTCATACTTGATAAAATCATTTCCCTAAAAAGTGGCAAAATATCCATATACCAGACCCTATCAAAATCCACAAACGATCTACTCACTGCATTCCTTGCCAGTTGATCCGCTCTCTCATTTCCCGGTATATTTAAATGACTCGGAATCCAATGCAATTTAACAGAAAACCCCCGCTCTCCCAGATCAAACAAAAGACTTCTAATCTTGGCCAAAAATGGAGACATCCCGGAGTCCAGACCCGAACTATGGAGAGCCAATAGGGCACTAAGAGAGTCAGAAAAAATTCCAACCCTGTTGGGAGGGAGCTCCCTCAATCTACTGAGGGCCTGAAAAATGGCGTAAACCTCACAGCTATAAATGGTGAAGGAATTATGAGTCTTCAATTCCAAATGAGGGAAACAGTTTGAGTAGATACCGACACCACAACCATCCTTCGGATTCTTTGAGCCATCGGTGAATACAATATAAGAATCATCATAATTATTCCGAACAAATACAAGAAACTCAGCAGGAATATCAGATGAATCATACTTTAAGTATCTTCCCAAATCCACGTCCACCAAATCTGACAAAAACAAAGAAAAATATGGAATATCAAATATTGGGAGTCTGTTCAATTTAATAAGATTATCAAACTTAGAGATATTCTTGTTCCATAAGTTATACAAAAAGGAAATTTTTTTTTGAAAATTTGGATTTTATGGTTCGGGTGTCGTAATAATCCCTGATCAAAATTAAGCGCGGAATGAGACCTTTATCAGCAAAAGACAGAAATCTGCATAACATTCTCAAACCCAATGACCTCCTTCTCAACATAATGGTAGGAACTCCGGCTAGATGGTGAAGCACATTTATTGGGGTGGTTCTCAAACAACCCAGAGATCTCCTCAAGGCACAGTTCTGAAGTATAGTCTGCGGATGAACTCCCCAGTTGAAATTTCCAATAGAAGATAACATATTAATTCCAAGTCTAACCTGATTCACAACATACTCTATATGATTCCTCCAAGAGAGATTGTGGTCCCATATGACTCCCAAATATTTAAATTTGGCTACGTTCCTCAATACTACTTCGCCCAATGAAAGTTGAAATTTACCGGGAACAATCCCATCAGGACCAAAAACAATAAAAATACTTTTAGGAATTGAAATTCTCAAGGACAAAGATGTCAGCCATGTATCTATACGGCTGAAATTTTCTTCTAAAATTTGGATAACTCGATTAATGTCAGAATCAGAACAATAGAATATAATATCATCTGCAAATCCCAAACATTTAACACTCGTAGGCATGTTGTGAGCAATAAAACAAAGATAAATATTGAAAAGCAAAGGAGACAGAATGGATCCCTGGGGAAGACCTTTATTAGTCCAACCCCTATCAAATTCAACGCCGTTGCAAACTCCATTAACCTCTCTATCCTGAAAAATTAACATAATAAATTGAACAATCCTCGGTGGGATTTTGAGTCCAATAAGAATTTCCACCAACCTTTCCAAATTTACACAATCATAAGCCCCTTCCTCATCAATACTAAGAGCGCCCAGATATTCATGTTTCAACTTAGAAATAGAAATCTCTGTGTGAAAAATAGATAGACAATCTGCGCAAGAGTGATTTCTTCTAAATCCATGAAAAAATTTTGGCAATATGTTATTGTGTTCAATGAACTACTGTAATCGATCATTAACTATTCTTTCAAGAATTTTCAAAACTGTACTAGCCAAAGATATAGGTCGAAAACCCATAAGATCCGATTTGGGAATAAATACGATCTTAAACTGTTTCCATGATTGAGGTATCAGTCCGTTGTTTAGGACAATGTTAAAAAATTTTTTAAGCCAAAGAATTGCGCTACTTGGAAGATTCTTAAGGGTCATATAAGAGATGCAATCCATACCAGGGGCTGAGCAGGACTTAGCCCTGTCAATTGCGGTTTTAACTTCGTCCAGACTTATTTGATGGTTCAATGAAATATCACCATCGAAGTCATAGTTCCAATCAAAATTGGAATCATAAACATACGTTTGAGAAATTTTTTTAAAAGCGTCTTTCAGCTTTGGATTATTGAGAGCGACATTGCTATCTACAGATTTAGGAGTTTCCTTGTAAAACCTATTTTTGTATCTTTTAATAAATTTGAAATTGCGGGCCAATGAAGGCGCAGGGTTAAGAGTGGATAAAAATTCCCTGAACTTCTTTCTTTTAATTTTTGAAATAGTCTTAGAGGCCGTTTTGCGCGCCTGAATGTATTCCTTGAGATTAGCTTCGCAAGGCAATAATTGAAACTTTCGGAGTTTATCTCTTCTAATATCAACCACTTTGGAACAATCTTCATCCCACCATATACAGGTTCGGGGAGAAGCTGATTCACGAGGTTTTTTTTTAAATCGGCCACCCGCCCTAGATAAAGAATTATATATAGTCTGAATAAAAAGTTCATATTTTTCTAAGGCATTGGTCGGTGTGATATCGTCACGCATGTTAAAATCAAATTCTAAATTAGATTTAAATTCATTCCAATTTATCTTGGAGATATTTAATTTATGAGAATTATATTCTGTATACAATGGAAACTCTATCAATGAAACTACAATGGGATAATGATCGCTACCCATAGGGTCCAAATCGACCCACCAACAAACTTTTTCCCAAATATCAAAAGAGGCGAGAGATATATCAGGACAGCTGTTACGCTGCCATACTCTAGTACTAGCACCGGAATTTAAAATACCAAGTCAGTCAGTACTATCAAGAGCATAGGATAAATTGTTGCCAAGCTGATTATTAAAATCACTACCCCATCTGACATTTTGGGCATTAAAATCGCCTGTAACAATGACATTTTTTAATTTTTTCCAAGCTTCTAGAAATTTAATAAAAGAATTACAATAGATTATATTATCAGGTGGATTATAAATAAAAATCAAATGCAAAACTCTATCATTAATTTTCAGTTCAATACCCACACATTCCAAGTATTTTGGACATTCATTGGGTGTAAATTGAGAATATTGAATATCATTTTTAAGATAAACCATTAGTCCGCCACCAAATTCTCTTCGACCTCGCGACCTATCTCTTCTAACATGATTATAATTAACGATGGAAAGAGAGAAGTCCTCAGAACTCAGCATAGTTTCGCTTATACAAAGAATATCACAACCCAAAATATATTTATTAATTTCCGCCCATTTACTTTTAATGCCTCTAGCATTCCAATAAACAATTTTTGAATTACTATTCATTTTATTTTGTTTTATTTTTCCCCCCTTTTGAGTATTCTAAATGATTTAACAATATTTGATTCCGAATTCATATTACACCGTTTTCCTCCTGACATGAGACTATCTCCAGCAGCATCCTTCTCATTATGATTTAAATTTGAAAACCTTACACCCAGTGTCCTACCTTCACCCTCCCCTTTTGAGCCCCCTCCTTTTGAAGGAGAATAATCTTTGTCCTTTTCCCCCTTCTCCCCTGTTTCATCTCCTCTATCATTGGGGATGCCTTGGTCACAAATTTCTTCCCTATTTTGAGTAGAGAGTAGTTCCTTTCTCACTTTAAGAGGAACACGATTTTCTTTCTGTCCCACGGACGACTTACCCTGACCATTTTTACTATTATTTTGATAAGAGATAAAATCTTGAAAAGTGACTTCACCCGCCCGTCGTAAACCATCCAACTTTTCTCCCACACAATTTGAAGAAGCATCAAAGGAAGCACCCCCTCTCGCCTCAAAATCATCCGAAAAACCCTGACCCCCACTCATATCACGTTCATCGTCTAATTCCTGATCACATTCATCGTCTGGAATCTCCCTCTGTGTACTATTTAAAATTGAATCTGTCAAGACTACCTCTTCCCGACTCTGATTCGCAACTAAGCTTCGTTTGTCAATATATGGATTGAAATCGTCAACAATAACATTAAACAAAACTTGTCCAATAGAGCTCTCTATTCTATTTCTGTACCTCTGTTGTACAACAAAAGAGGCTTGCTGCTTACTGACCTTCAAAAATGACATAGTAGAGTTCACCTCCCTATGGAATTCAAAAAAGATACAAACATGATCCGACACCTTATGATCCTTAAAACAATTTGCACAGCACACTGCTCCAACGCATTCCCTTTCATGATGATTACCGCCACAATTGACACATCTAATGCCGCTCTTACAGTTATTGGTACCATGACCATATCTCTGGCAATTATAGCACCGGAGTACAGCCGGAACGAAGTAATCCACTCTATGAAAAATGCCAAACATAGTCAAACACCTAGGTAAAGTGCTTCTAGAATAAATCTTAACCTTATCCGAGCAAGTCACAACACTGGGCCCTCCCTCTGTATGGACCACCTTCTTGATTCTTTTTACTTTTTCAATAATCTTTTTACTATCTGGATCTAATCCCTTAAGGATGTCCTCCTCGGAGGCAGCAAGGCCAACGTTGTAAATAATACCGGTGCGAAAAATTCCGTCTATTCTTCACCGTCTTTAGATTAAATTAAATCACTCTATAAGCCAATATTTAAAATCAGCCAGTCATGTAAGATAGTCTCAATCTACGTGGATATTACTAAGATACTTTTATTTTATTTCAAATTGATAATATAAACTTTAGAAGACAGTAGCAGGAATGCTAGTCAAATATCAATATTCCATCTACTTACTCTCGAATAATTGTGTACAAACAATTATAAGACAAACCAAAGTCATTTAGAGACGTTGGAATGCTACCTAAATGCTACAATTTAACTCTCAAAGATTGTATATATCCGATCGAAAACTAAATTTAAAAATTTATGAATGTACTGATAATCTCAATTATATTACAACAATTACAAAACTCCCTTACGAAGATGTAAGCGCTTAGATACTAAACTTATATCACAACTATAGCTTATAACATAGAAAACATACAATGAACAACAATGTCAAAAAGGTCAAAATGTGACCGTTGTCCGCTAATAAATAATTATACCCCATAGGGCAAGTCAATCTAATTTTATTTTACTTTAATTTTACGAACATCTTATAATTGACACTGCAACTATATTAAACTTACATTTAGCAAACGTGTATCGAACTACGTAAAATATGAATCCGAATTCAGATTCAGTCAATTATGTCTCAAATTTATAAATAAGATTAGAAAAAATCCAGAGTTTTTTACACAAATTTATAATATAGTACTTATCCGATGACCGGTGTATAGAAAATCTTCAAGGGCTAAGTGAATCGTCAATTCTACTTGAAAGGATTTCCATCTAAAATCCCCACTTGAACAGTCCTCAAAAACGCACCCAGCTATGTCAAAGTCTTGCGCAAAATCTTGTTTTTTCCTCTCCAGAATGCAACAATACGGTTAAAACTCCAAATTACTTCAAAGTTATCACAACAATTTGAAATGAACGAAAACGCTCGAAGCGCCGAGTGAATCGAAGAAGGAGAGAGCGGCAGCAATCGATGTTGACTCGACGACAAACCTAAAGCGAATCCTCCGTGAGTCTTTGGGGTATGAGTATGTGCTTTATACTCAACCCCCAAATATGGAGAGAGAGATGAAAAGGAAAGGTGCGTTTCGTCCCGGGATTGTAGACTGGACTCATCAGTAAGGCTGTGTCTACAATCCCTGCCTTAGACGCTTAAGATGCTCAGGGAAACTGCTATTCGGGCTTATGTACTAACCGAGGCGATTTCTTAGCACTTGCGAGAGACCTGGGGATTAGCTTGGCCGCCTAGTGAGTATAGCGCGAGGCATACTGTGTAGCGCGGGATCCAGCGAGTTTCCCACAAGTCGACTGCAGGCCCGATCCTGCTGGCGCGTTCGATGAGGCAAGGTACAAATAAATGATGAAGGAGATCTACAAAATATAAAAGCGTTTATTGAAGCCTTTACTTTTGCACGTCTCACGTGCCGACTGCTCGGCACAGACGCCGGTGCATAACTAACTAGTAACTTGACTCGCATAGTCTATGGTTCTCGCTCGCTCTCTTCCTTCCGTACTTCGCTATACCCCCACTCCTTAGGTTAGCGACATTTCGGCGCATAGTGCCTACACACTCCCCTCCGAGTGTTAACGCTTACGTAAAAATAAATGATAATTTTTCTATTCATTTGCGGAGTACATCATTTGGTGCTTTCTTTGACGAGTTTGCCTTACAATCGAAATTTATAATTATAAATTGTGTTATTATATTTACGAAGGAAGAAGAGAGAAAAAAAAAGTGACAAAGAAAATTATAACTGAAAAAGTTATTTTTTACATTTTAGGTCGAAAGTAACTCGTTTGCTAGAGTACGTCCTTAAAATTGGTGGCGGTTCGGCTTTTTGGCCACTCGCATTTGGCACAGTTATCGCTGACATATCAGTAAGATCGTCGGATACAAAGTAAGCCGGTTTTACATTTTTCGTTGACACGCTTTTCGGTACTCCATGGTCTAATTCTCGGTTTAGAATTTTATGCGGTCCGGTATATGGGCGCTCGAGACTTTTTTTAACAGGTGCGGTACAGAGAAATACGTGTGTACAAGAGTTCAAGTCCTTGAAGAAAAAAGATTTCTTTTTATATTTTTGCGATACCGGTACCGGGCGAACTTCTCGCATGAATTCGCGGAATTCTTCTAAAAATATTTGCGGATTTGGTGTAAAATCCTCTGGGAGGATAAATTCTCCGGGAATTCGCAACGTTGTCCTGTAGACGTATTCAGCCGGTGCTGCGTTCGTATCGAGGCGCACGTGGTCTCGTAGACCAAGCAATACGGTTGAGAGGATGCGAGTCCAATCTTTTTCCGCGTGGCACATAATCGCAGCTTTTAAAATTCGGTGCCAACGTTCGATAAGACCGTTCGCGGCTGGGTGATACGCTGTCATTCTAATACGTTGACATCCTATTAAAGATAGCAGAGCTGAGAACAGCTGTGATTCGAACTGTGACCCTTGGTCCGTCGTCAGGATCTTAGGAGCGCCAAATCGAGCTATCCAATTGTCGAAAAAGGCCCTAGCTACGGTTCGAGCCTCCATGTCCTTTAATGGAATCGCTTCCGGCCATCGCGAAAATCTGTCGATCATCGTTAAACAGTATCTATACCCGTTGTAGCACGGTAGCGGGCCGATGAGGTCCATGTGCACGTGCTCAAATCTTCCATCAGGGGCAATGAATTGTGCGGGAAGCTGCTTAACATGCCTCGATACTTTAGACTGCTGGCATTCCAGACAGTTTTTGCACCAGCTTTTAATATCGCGATTCATATTGGGCCAAACGTAGCGCTATCGAATGAGTCGATCAGTGACTTTAGCTGCCGGATGAGCAAGATTGTGGAATAAGTCGAATACGCGTTTGCGAAGGGGCGCGGGAATATACGGTCGTATATATTCGCCGGTCATTTCACAGAACAACGTTGTGTGTGAAGGTCCCCACTCGATGCGTTTCATCGCAAGTGAGTAATCAGGAGATTCGCGAATTTCTTTGAGCCCGGGATCACTATCCTGCAGAGTTGCAATTTCGTTGAGGTCAATTTCGGCAGGTAATCGGATTGACTCTATACGAGAGAGTGAATCGGCGACTACATTTTCTTTATCTGGGAGAAACTCGATACTCTTAGTGAATTGCGCTACGTATGATAATTGACGCGCTTGGCGAGGGGATGCCCTATCTAAGCGTTGCATGAATGTATATACGAGCGGTTAGTGATCCGTCATTATCTTAAATTCGCGACCCTCTAGAAAATATTTAAAATACTTTATCGCTTCATATATCGCAGTTAACTCTCTTCTGTCATATGCGCTATACTTCATTTGCGCCGGGGAAAACTTTCGTGAGAAAAACGAGAGAGATTTCTATAAATCTTCAAAGCGCTGTTCTAACGCTGCTCCCATCGCTCTGTCTGACGCAACGTTGAATAATCCTTGTGTCTGCGTTTTCCGACGGGTGAACGAGTAGGGTTTCATTTGCAATAGCGTTTTTAATGTTTTCGAAAGCTTCTGTAGCTTCCTGTGACCAATTAATTTCGCGTTTATCGTTCTTTTTTGAATCGCGAAGATACTCGTTCAGCGGAGCTTGCGCAGAAGCGGCGTGAGGGATACCGCGGTGATAAAAATTCACCATTCCCAAAAAGCGCCGAAGTTCAGCTACAGTTTTGGGTTTGTTGAACCTACGAATGGCCTCGACTTTCTCAGACGTTGGCTTAATACCTTCTCGGTTAACTGTATAGCCAAGGAATGTTAGCTCGGGTAAACCAAATTTACAATTGCTCACATTTAGTCGCAGATGAAACTTTTTGAGTCTCTCAAGGACGAGGCGCAGATGCTTCTCATGCTCTTCGTGGGAAGAAGAAGCTATGAGAATGTCATCTTGGAACGCGAATACAAAATCTAGATCTGTTAATAAAAATTTTATTCTTGTTAAAAAAAAATTAAAATTCCTTAACGATGCGCTTGAGAAAAGAAAAATATTTTCAAACTTGTGTGAAATTCCGGGAACTTGTTGACCGTTGTGCTCAAAAAGTTTCAAAATGGCCGCCCACTTAGTCGCGGTGTGGGAATTTTACCGCCGAGATTACTACGCTGTTTCTGAGAACATGTGGGACCGCTCTGGTTTTGTTTTCGAAAAGCGCTTTTTTTCTTTTTATTCCGTCGAGAACGCGAGAGTGGAGCGCGTGGCTCCATCTTCAATGAAGTACAGTAGAACAAGTATGGAAGTCGCGTCGTTGTAGTTTGTGACTGCTGTTCGACGATCGAAGGGAGTGGGATTGGAGGGGGGGGGGGGTGTGCCAGGCGCGAGTACACCGGTGGCAGACAGAGACGAAAGCGCGCTAGTCAGTCGCTCTTAAGATAGCAAAAGGAAAGGGTGGACAGCAAAACACTACATAAATAGCGCGAGTCTATTATTTTTCAATTGAAAAAAGGGAGATACAACCGGACGACATAGAAAACGCCACTGACGCAGTTCGCGCAACGCGAACTCGTGTGGTTCTAGACCACGTAACGCGGTCTCGAGACCCGGAGGAGATATACATACTCCTGACACACTAAAAAACAAAACACATACATACATACGTCTGAACATCCGGCTCCCACCCCCCTTCACTCGTTTGTTTGTATTTTTCGAGAGGGGTTTTATGCCGAAAGGCTTTCCCCTCCAAATAAAAAAGAATTTCAATTTTTAATTGTTTATAGTTATTATTAATTTTCTATCCTATAGCACTAATTAAAATATCAGAACGTTCTCGTATTGAGAAATTCTCGACCAACAATTCACTTTTTTTTTAAATCTAAATTTATCGCAATTTCTTCATTGCACTTAGTGTACCTGTAACCTAATATCGCAAGGCGAACGCCGTGGTGCTGCTTCCCGTCCTTTGTTCTAGAAGTTTCGAAGACCTCGATGGGGTTGTGTTAGAAGGCGCGCTGACAAAGCGCGCTGATGTCCACATTGAGAGACGCGCTGGCAAAACCGCTGAAGCCTCCTTTGTGAGATGTGTCGGAAAATCACGCTGCTCAAGTGTGAGCGGCCTCGTGGTTTAAATCCAGGGAAGGATGCTGGACGTCGGCGGGGCGAGACTCCGGCTCCTGGCCGTGCTCTCGATTTTCCCGCGCTGTTGAAAGGTGGGCACCGAAAAGGTTACCCTCGATGACGATAGATTCTCCGAAAGACTCTCCTATTCTCCGTCCCTCCGAACGTCGAGGTCACCAATGTAGGGATTTGGATCTCGTCGTCTCCGTGAGTCTGTAAGCCGAGTTATACGCTCCGACGTCGAGTCATCCAAAAATGAAGTAGTAAATCGGCTGCAGTTGTAGAGGTCCTCAGAATGACAGTATATGAAAAATTTTTGTTTCACGTTAAACTAGATGACTTTCCCCGTACCATGAACTAGGTTCCTTTGAAAATATTGAAAATTATAAAATTGGCAGCGTTTTGAAAAAAAAATTCAATTTTTCACAAAAAAACTCTCGTTTTTTACTCGGCAAATTTGTATTTTTTGAAATATCAAAAAGATCCTAGTTCATGGTATGTAAAAACATGTTACGAATATTCGTGCAAAATTTCAAATCGATTCGTTAGTTTTTCTTTGAGCTAGAGCTGCAGCCGTTTTTGAAAATGCAGTTTTGAGAAAAACGCGTTTAAAGTTTTGACAATTGATCTTTCGGTTAGAAAATTTAATTTTTCATACTTACAGTTATTCTGCGATTCCAGGGCCATACAATTCGCCTTCGTCTTGCTCGAAAAAGTGCTGTTCATCAGCTGCAGCTTTCCTACGAGCTGTGCGAGCCTCCTTTGAAATCTCCTCGTGCCTTTTCTCGGCCAGCTGTATACGTGTCATGTCGCGACTGTTGGCGTATTCTAGTGCGTTGCGGCCAATAGTTATGTCCATAGTGCGAAATATTTTTAATATGGACTTCATGCCATCATTAAAGATCCCCGTTACAAAAAAATTGGCCAATTGTATGGTTTTTAGGCCGCTGTGAAGATGTTTCGGATCAAAGTGCCATAGCAAGCCGTTATAACTTTCATTATTATTTTGTGTGTTGCTCCCTTTGCATTCTAGCTTTTCAACAGGAGTATCATAAGGATTCATATCTAAAATACCTTTAAAAGTAGCACTGTCTCCGACACCGATGTAGCGTGTATTTACTTCACATTATACATTTCGAGCGAGCGGCCGAACATTTCTTTTATGCCGTCGACTTCCATTTTCGCAGCCGATCCGGCGTGATTAGATAGGCAATCATGATCGATTGAGAGTCATCCCGAGTAGAAATAGACCTACGGGAGAAATCAGGACCGGTTCAGGTTCCTGACAATAATTGTTAGGACCTGATTTGGCACCTGATCCGGCCCATTATAAGGCACGTAACGGGGTGATCGTTCGGTCCTGATAAAGCTCCTGAGATCAGGTAAAAATTCAGGACCATGTAAGGATCTGGAAAGGATCGTCTGAAGTTTACGTCGAAAATAAATATTTATACTTACGGTCCTGGTCTGGGCCTAAATTAAATCTGAAGTACATCCGGAATTAAATTTTTAATAAAATCTTATTTTATGAACCATTTAAAAATGATAATGAAATAAAAAGGAATAAAAGTTACAGATATATTAGTATTTATTTTTAAAACTACTTTTCATATAAAATAATACAAATAATACTAGCATATAAAAATATAATATTTTTCGATTCTTATTAAAAAATATAATATTACTTATTATAAAATATAATACTTATTAGATACTATAACACTTAATTATTATTTTTAAATTTCTTCTTCCTCATTTGATTTCTTCAAGCGCTTCAGCCTATGTCCTTCCCAATCGTGGGCATTGTTTATTACCATTCCTATACATTTTAAAACAGCGAAGTCTTCAATAACTTGCTTATTTGAGAAAGCGTGCATAAGCGATTCTGCAATAAAATAAATTATTTTAAAGCTAGTCTATATCAGACAATAAAAAAGTAAAAC
>UELU01142829.1:7468-22481 GCA_900490025.1 Megastigmus dorsalis | reverse complement strand
GAATGAACATTTGAGTTAGTTATCGTGCTCTCTCAGACACGGAAAATTAGTTACCGTGTGTCAGTTATCAAGCAGGCGTTTAGTTATCGTGTGCTGATTATCGTACGCGAATTATTTACCGTGTGTCAATTATCAAACGGGCGTTTAGCCATCGTGTGCTGATTATCGTACGCGCGCTCACTTAAATCATACTTACTCTACTGCATACGAATACAATAAGCCCGTGTATAACTAATAATAAATTAAATAAATAAGATAAATAGTATTTATTACTTATGTTTTAATACTTACGATGTTAAAGAAAAAAGTGAGCAGAAGAGTTGCAAACACGTACGCAAGGCTCCTGCCAAAAAATGAGGTTAGAAAAGACGATCGAGTCTGTCGCTAGGGGCTCGATAACTCACTGTTTTCACGAAAACTTGTCCAGTTATAATACGATAATTCAAACAAGCTTCCAATTCATTTCAGTTATCGGATTCATTTAAAATAAAAACTTGTATTTAAAAAATCAATTATATTACTGGTTTATAGTAATTTAGATGACTTTTAAGTATGCGCGATACATTTTTCCGCCTTCGAAACCTTTTATTTACTGAGTTTCACACTCACATTTATGCGGTGCATCTTAAGCTTTTCGGTAAGATTTACAGAAAAATCATGTCAAATCGACACTAGAAATTTGAAACATTATTTTTGATATTTTGTAAATGATTGTAAATTATACTTTCAGTTTCTATATGAAGATTTTTATTTAAATTTTATTAAAATAATGAATAATGAGTGATTTAGTAAAACTATATTTTAATAGAAGAATAAATAATCTTAGCACACGATAACCAGGGGGGGGGCACAGGAACTGACACACTTACCCTATTGTGAAAATAAATTTTAAAGCAAACATGCAAAAGAAAGTTAAAATGATGCAAAAATAAAAAGATTTGTAAAAGTATTTACTTACCGATCTCTAATCCTCTTTGCGAGTTGTCCCGTCAGATTAACGTAAATGCGTCTAAGCGGCATCAATCGAGAGTAAGGAAGAGCTGTAACTCTATGCGAGCTGTTGTGTAGTCCAACATTTGAATGTTGACTATATGTAGTTTGTAACAGTTTTCTGGGGATTAGGGCAAACGTTATGGCATAAATACAAAATAATGATTAAAAGAATGCTATATAAATATTTGTAATCGTAACTGTAGTGATGCACAGCTCAGCTGGGCGCCAGCCACGCACACATATACGCACACGAGAGGATGGAATGAAGAGGTTCAAGACAGCACGAGCAATATCAATTGGACTCACCTAATGGACCAAGTAGCAAGCAGAAGTGTTCGTCCTGCTGGCCTCACGGCTCACACGAAATAAACTTTCTACTCTGTCGAGGCTATAGTTGGCGATCGGCCGTTTCTTGTCTGTGGCGCTGTAGTGTGCCGCTGAACTCAGCGGTTTAAGAATGCACTTTCAAGAGGCTGTAAAACTGCCCTGATATACGTTTATGATATGAAATTCATTAGTATATTTATTGCACTTGTCAGTTTTTAATATTCTAACTAAATTAATGAATAATCAAAAATTATACATACTTAGGATTGAATAATTATGCTGCTATGATGGCATTGATTTGTACTACCTTTAAAACTGCACAGTCACGTATTTTCTGATTTTAGACTATTTCATAAGAGCGTCGAACTTCTTTTCCTTTAATGGATAAGTATGCTTAATTTTAAATATAGAGATGCGATTGGGAACAAAATTATTAGACTTTTTTTTCGTTTATCGCTTTTCTTTTACTATTATGATATAAAATTAAATGTGAAGTAATCTATATATACCCACAGCTGTTCATCAGGAAATTTGTTCATTCATTATTTACGTGTGCGTGTGTTACGTCTATCCTACTATGTATAACATTTCAAAGAACCATCTTCTAATTTAATATTCTCTTTTAATGATTACTAGCTTGAAACACTGTAACGCTACAATAAGAACTTAATGTTAGAAAAGTTCATGTAATATTTAGACATCAGGAGAATAAGAATGCGACTTTATGAAAGAAGTAAAATGGTATAAAAAACTTTCAAAAAGTGCAAGTAATTATATAATATTATATAATATTTCTTTAACTTCTTCTACAACTTATATTTTTAATCTTCATAAAATTACATATTAATGGCTCCAACTATAGAATTTCGTTACCTTAATCATTAACTTTATTCAAGTTTACTATTACTTTTTGTAAATATTTATTTTATGTAATGTCAAATTTCAAACAAAGGACTAGTCCCTTATTTACAATTTATCCTATCTTCTCAATCCTCATCCTGAGCTATTTAGGTGCGCAGAATCTTGTACAGCAAAATTATGTATAGGAATAATTGGCATGCACTAAAGGAGACAAACAACTAGAAGAGCACAGAAGAACTACTGCTATTTTTAAGTTTGCCAAAATAAAGTTCTAAAAAAATTGATAAATAAAATGAAAAATCAATATTGCAATCCAATTACTTATAACCTTCTTAATATTCTTCGTTACCCTTTGTGCCGGTACCCATGTTCAACTTTATTTTTGTTTTGACTTAAAAAATAAAGTAGTAATTTGAAAAATGAAAACAAAAGAAGTAACACATGGTTTAAAAAAGCTCAAATTAATGCAATATTAAAATTAATTCAATTAATTTAAAGATTGTGAGCGAAATCGTTTACAATCTGTAAATAGTAATTAAACGACTCTAAACATTGAAACACTAAAAACGGTTTTCCAGTTTTATTTTGATTGTACCTTTCGATTTATCTTGCTGACCTTAGGGTTCATAGAATGACACTGTACTCAAGAATAAAAAATATTTTAGTGTATTTTGCTTTTCTGGTCATAAAAAAAAAATTAAATAAATATCTACTCTACCTTCGAGTATTCTTAAATAAATACTATGTATGAGAAAAAATATAGTCTATGACGTTTGGAAAATAGATTTGTTTGAAATTTTTGTAATTATTTTATCTTTTCTCAAATCGATTTAAACTTTTCACATCTGTGTGAAAAGCAAAAAATTTTTTAAACCTCTTAATTCACGACTCAAAAAGTAGCACGATCGTATGCAATATCTGATACTCATATAATGAATTTTTTTATTTTTAGTTATATGCATATGTATTTTACTTTTATACAAAAACGAAAAGTGCAGTCTTATCTATTATGGCAGGTACGTTCTCCGTAATTCTTAAGACTTACATGTTATTACGTAAGTTACCATAGAAATGTAGAGTATTTCAATATTCCCTTCAAAGAAAAATATAAACGATTCGACGCAATGAGACGCAGTTAGAACAAGGAAACTCATGCAATATGAAAATGACAGGTAACATCACAACGGACTACAGCCATAAACAGAGAAACAAGGCTTTATAATAAGATACTTATTGACATGGGTTTCTTAACTTCAAGTAAAATTTAAAGCTGCATAAGAAAATGGCAATTTAAATAATCATTTTATTTACTAAATTTTATATTCCTAGAAAATTAATTTAGAAATCTTGAGAAAATTCGTCCTGTAAATTTAACAATTAAATTGCCGAGCTAAATTATTATAAATAATTGAAGAATATTATTGGTGATAATAGTATGACGGATTGGTTATATATAATTCATGAAAATTGCATAATCTTTTCGCGATTATCTCCAAATTTTGATTCATGGCACATGTTTAGAATTTTGAATCTATTTATAGATTGACCCTTTATTCTTGGATTGATCCTTATTATCGAAATTTCCTATTAAGGATTGATGATTGGGATCGAGTGTTTTTTTTTCTCTGAAGTTATTTTGTAGGATGTTCTAAACAGGTTCAGGATTTTTCGCGGCTATTTTAAGACCGCCTCTTAGTTATTAATAATGCTAATTTCTTGCAAGGGTATAACGGTCTTGCGGTTAACTTGCAATCTGCGCGACCTGCGCGAGCCTGCGCGCGCTTTCGCGGTGATGTATAGTTATTCTGCTGCGACATTTTAGTCTGTTCGTTGGAAGCATAATGATATTTTAATGGTAAATAATATTAAATAATAACAACAGTAATATTAATGATGAATAAATGGAATAAATATTCTAATATATAAATATTCTAATATGTAATTTAAATTATTTAATATAAGTTTTTCATTCTGCAAACTTCTATGATATTGTAAAATATTTTTGAATTTGATTTTTACATCTTTACATTTTTGTGCTAATAAACGGGAAAAATTAAAATATTTTTATTTTTTTTTTATTAAGTAACAGTTTCTTTTAAAAAATAGTTTCTAAAATGGAGGAAAATCAAGCCTATATGAACCTGACGAAGAAATATTCTTAGTTTTATTTTAAAATCTTTAAGCAAATTTCTGATGCATGTAACGTCGTGTGCGCCTTCAGGAAAAATTTTGAACTTCATCGCATGATAAGTTACCATGCACCTTTTTTCTTTTTCTTTTTTTCGGTAAGATCACGGATCAATATCGACGGAACGCACCCATGGTAAAACAGGACACTTCGTTCCCCTAGATGATATTTAGTTATACCTGAAGTTGAGTATGCGTTCAAGTTTACGTTACACCATTAGTGCGGCAAATATTTATATTGCCTCAAGTTATATATCAATAGTACATACTTCATTAGGGTTAATAATTTTGCGATATGTAAGAAAGATTAGATCGGAAAGCATACGAACATTAGTGAGAGGGTTCCCCCAAGTAGTTCCCTGCATTTATCCCATGAATCAATATACAACGCTAGGAGTTTAGATATACAAGGACCTATACCTTATTTTATATCTTTATGACAAGCGCCTTTCCTCTCTTGAATTTATTTTTCTCTTTTTTTATCTTAAGCAACCCGAACCCGGCCAGCTACGATCCTCTTGTAAAGCAATAAAAAATAAACAGGTGCCCAGTCGCGCATCCGGGCAAAACGATTTACCGTGAAGGGCGTAGTTCTGGATCAACTAAGCGTAAACGCGCAGTATTTTTTATATCTTAGACGAATAGCATACAAAGTAAAAACTTTTCATTTTATTTAACTTTATTCAAGTTTTATCTTTAACCTTTAGACTGCCGGGATGACGTCATATGGCGTATAACTTTTCTTGTATAATATAAGTTTTCGGTGAACAAGAAAATCGATGAAAATCTGCTATTAGATTTTGCAAATTTTCACAGAATTTCACCATATTATAGAACTTCCAAAAAATTGGGGTACTATTGTGGGGGGCATATCTGCCCCTAGGGGATGAATTTTCAAAATCTGACCTCAGATTCGTAATCAGCGACCCCAGAAACTCCCTATATAAAGTTTTCACTAAATTTCAACGTATTATTGAATTCCAAAAAAATTGGGGTGTTTTTGGGGGAGAATATCTGCCGCTGGGGGATGAATTTTTAAAATCTCACCTCAAATTCATGATAAGCGACCCCAAAAACCCTCTATATAAAGTTTTCAATAAATTTCACAGTATTGTTCAATTTTTGAAAATTTTAACATTTTGTTATACCGTACGCTGCCGGGATGCGCCATATGGCGTGCACCCCTGACCCGCACACATCCACCCTTAATTGGATCCTATCTGGTAGGCCTCAAAATACTTTTAAATGGGGAAAATCAATTTTTCATTTTGTCAAAATTCCGGCAGTCTAAAGGTTAATTTAATACGTTCAAATAAAAAAAATCTGGGAAAATAAATTAGTAATTAATGAAAATATGAAAAAACGTGCGGGGAGCAGTTCTGAATCAGACTAATCGCATGCGGACGTAGTTTCTGATCAAACGGTACCCTGTTCCTGATCACATAAAATACATGCTTTAAAAGTCAGGAAAAAAATATATTTAACTTTCTCATTATTAATGTTTAATCTATTACAATAAATAACAATTATTATTAATAAATACATAATATTTATTATTATAACTAAACAATAATTTATTACTATTACATAAATAAAATTTATTATTATTACGTAAATAATATTTATTATTATTACATAAATAATATTTGTTTTTTACTACCGTACAATAAATTATTTTTTATAAGTAAATGTAAGGTATATCACAAGTAGGAATGCATTTACAATCCTTTCATATGCATGTAAAATCAATGGTGGTGGTAATTGCTCTTCTGCGTTACCAGTTAGTAGAGCGGTGAGACACTCCTTATCATCACCAGTTATTCGAGTATATGCAGACTTCTAATCTTTACTTATTAACACTTTCTTAGGCTTAGGGTTCAGTAAAAAAGAAGACTCGTCACAATTAAAAACTCTTGAACCATCTACTTCTAAGAGAT
Organism: Megastigmus dorsalis; assembly: GCA_900490025.1. Taxonomy (NCBI): domain Eukaryota; kingdom Metazoa; phylum Arthropoda; class Insecta; order Hymenoptera; family Megastigmidae; genus Megastigmus; species Megastigmus dorsalis. Next base: position 16,176 of record UELU01142829.1, on the reverse strand, counting down.
TTTTTGAAGTTAAATATTCTTTCACTTCATCAAATCAGATTCGTATGCACACTATCTAATAACTGTTCTTTGTTAACACAAAAACCAGTTATACTCAGATGTAATATCCATTCCACTAAAATGTTCTCTTCTTCATTAGACAATACGGTGCTTGGACCTGGTCTCGCTTCAACAGGACATATTCTTTTAAATTTTGCCCATAATGTGGTGAATGGCACCTTATGTTTTCTGCTAGTTTCTCTTACAGATACATTTTTTTTCTTTATATCAGCTAGAGCTTTAAACAAGGCATCTGGGTGATATTGTTTGTTGACTCTCTTAATCTAATTTAATTTAATCTAATTCAATTTATTAATGTAACATGGTTCTTTTTAGAATTTTTTTGTTTTACTGACCGAACGTAATAAAATTTTACGGCTATAATATAAAAAAAAATTGAACAATCAAAGTGAATGCTTGATGTGTATATAGATATTTTGAAACCTAATATAATTTTCTCTATAAAAGATAATTATTTGGAAATGACCGCGAATATTTTAAAGTCTGTAATAATATCAAACTGTTCGTTATAATTGATCGCATAGTTCTTGAGAAGTATACTCATGTTATTATTTCGGTTACCATAGAAATTTATATACGCTGGCGTATTCTTTTTAGTACAGAGGAATAAATTGGATGTAGTTAGTTGCAGTTAGAGAAAGAAGCGCATCCAATATTAAAATGACTAGTGCGTTAGATGCTTTGAACGTTGCGATCTTTACTACTGTATTCATTGTAATATGCGCAAGGATTTGAATAAGATCATTGTTACCTAATTTTTTAAATTAGTAAAAATGACAACTGGGAATCAAAATATTGATAAAAATATAGTTGTTGATAAGAAATTCAATTTTTACGGTGTTGAAGGCAAAATATTTCCTATAACATTTAAACTCCTTAATTTATCGGGTGCATGGTTACCAACAGCCATAAGATTTAGTCCATTTCGCTTCTGTTATCAATTTTATTCGGTTCTAGTTGTGATGAGTCAAGTGATATACACTACTACAGTAGTTTTAAACAATATTTTGTCTGATAAACATAATTTAAACGAATTAATAGAATGCTGGTACATGCTAGTCCTACTTTTCATCGGTGTCATCAAATTGTCAAATATAATATTTAGGAAAAGTGCAATCATTCATATTTTGTGTGAAGGAATAATGGAGGATCGATGGAGGATATTACGGGACGAAGAAGAGTTCATGATTAATGAATATTCCAAGCATTCCGAAAAGTAATATTATATCAGAATTATTTTATGAATTACTTAAAATATTTTCTTTTTGTTTTCTCATAAAATAAAATGTGGAACGGGGAAAGCTTTAACATCTACTTTTCTGTCTTGTTCAATTCTTTTAAATCGGTTCTAAATATTTACAAAATGTTTATTTTAAAAAATTTTAATAGTGTGTATATTCAATAGATTTATCCTCGTTTTATCTTTCATTCGTCACAATAATCTACCGTTTTCGTGCTGGTTCCTGATCACTTAAGGAAAAAAAATTGTATCAAATATTAGTCTTACTATTCTCATTTATTTTCGTTTTATCTGCCATCCCACACAAAAAAAATGTGTAATTAATTAAAACTAAATTTAAAATAAGTAATTAAAAAAATATAACAAACAAACTAATTCCTAATTATACCATTTAAACGTATGGGAACAGTTCCAGATCAAAAAAAATCCAGTTTAGGATTGAAATTTGCATTAAAATAAATAGCAACAAAAAATAATGAATGCAGAAGAGATATTATTGATTACAATCTATTATTATTTCCTTGTAATTATGTTGATAATAATTAATCAGGAATGGCATAAGCATCGGAAACCGGCGCTATGACGGTATGCAGGAATCGTGAAAATCAATGATACAATTTTACAGTGTTTTAGCAGTGACATATGGAGCAATTGTAGGATTCACTGATATCGTTAATGTACTATCTCCATTAATTAAGGAGAATCCGAATAACGAATTGTTAACTAAAGCTTATGCGCCTTGCGACATGAGTACCCCTTTTTGTTTTTGGATCTTCTACATTCTTCAAGCTTTTGGATATGTGATATGTAGTACTATTCACGTCGCATACGACTGTTTGATTTTCAACTTCATCAATAGAGTCTGTTCTCATTTAAAAATATTCAAACACAGGTTACGCAAACTGTCGCTAGTTAATGTCAAGAAACATGGTGAAAAACTGGATATTTTGAAATGTGAAAAATTGTACCTTAAGGAGTGTTTTTTTGACCATTGTAGTATTAAGACGTGAGTATAGTCTTTCTATCGAATGCTATTTATATAATTCTTTTACGATGAATATAATTATTTATACGAAAATTATTTTGTGTAGAACAGTTAAAAAACTGAATGAAATTTTTTATGAAGTAATTTTCATTCAATTCGTGCTAACAATTTCCCTCATGTGCACCATTATTTACTTTCTATCCAAACAAACATTGTTTAGTCCTGAGTTTTCTGCTACCGCCACGTTTTACGCTTGCATTTTGAGTCAAACCTTTTTGTACTGCTGGTATGGATATAAATTAATAGAAAATGTAAGTATATTAAACTAACTAATTCATATAATCATAAAGGACGTAGTTTCATGTAATATATCTTTGAACTCTCTTTTCGACGTATTATTAAATACTTGTCTGTGTTATTGTTTTGTGAGTTTATATATATTTAATCAGAAGATACTAAAAAACAATTAATAATGGAAATCCAACTTATGAAAAATTCTCATTTTATTCACGTCATTTATTTTACTTCAAATGTCAAAGTTGTCTCAGTATAAAGATTTCAAAATGATTAAATAAATCATTTAATTATTTAATATCTAATCTTTTCTTGCGAATAGTTGCGTATATCAATTTTATTTTTTCTTAAGAGCCAGGATGTTGGTTTAACTATTTATGATCTGAACTGGACGAACCTTCAAATAGAAACAAAAAGAATGCTGCTTATTTTTATGAAATTGTCATCAAAAGGCATGGTTTTATTTAACAACGCTATTGTTAATTTAACACCAGAAACATTTTTAAAGGTGAGTTATAAATATGCCGGGATAAAAATTTCTCATTTACGATTATATGTAATTAGTTATATATAATAATTATATAGATTATATCTATAAATTTATATGATTATGTATGCATATATATAATTATATGCAATGTGCATCTCATTATAATAATACATAACCATATAGGATATAAAGTAAAGGTGTTACCGCAGATTTTGAAAGAAAGTTAACTTTGTGAGCATAAATAAATCGTACTGATGTATAAATAGGTATCGCATTTGTTTTATATTATTGTTACATGTGATTTCTATTATTTGCAAAAATGACAATGCTTTAAATTACGCATTTTATTTAAAAACCGTGATATTATCAATTAATCTTAAAGTTGATATTTTTGCGGTGCTGGAGATCAAAGAATGTCGGGAGAGAAAAATGATCATTTGCATGATATTACCTTTCTGAATTGGATTGTGAAACATCACTTTATAAACCGGACTCGAAGTTATGTTTAGTTTTGTTTAGTTATGTACGGCTATGTAAGATTATGTATGATTTTATATCATTATATGCAGTTATATACAGCTGTAATACTAGCGTACGAGAATATATATATGTAAAATTTAAAAGTTCTTAGTTGAACATTATAAAAAACTATAGGTTTATATACAAGGTCATATATGATTATATATAATTACATATTAATTACTATTACCCATGTTTTCATTAAGTGCTGAAGATGCAGAAGTATTGTAACATTTTCAGATGGTGAAATTATCTTATTCTGCGTTTAACGTATTACAGCAATCTTGAAAAAATTATGTGAGCATGTGTTTTAGAAACTCATTTATGTGAATTAAATGTGTTTTTACACTCCTTCATGAAAGAATAATAAGTGAAATAGTGTTGCCGTTAGATTGATCAATAAAAAACACACTTTATATTTTTACTATTAAGAAAAATTCATTCATTCATACCAACATGTAAGTATATAATGACAATTATAATTTGAATTCAAACGTAAGGTTCCTAACTATAATAGTGTAGTATTGATTACAATAGCGCATACATGGAATGTAATTCGTGATTATCATGAAGCACTATACCTGCGATTATACGTTCCATTTAGCACAATAGTTCTCGATTATAGTACACGTGAACCTAAGTATATGGTGACGATTATAATCTGGATTCCAACGTATAGTTTCTTACTATAATGATGTAGTTATGATTATAGTAAAACATACATGATATATAGTAATTATATTGGAGCACTATAGCCGTGATTATAAGCGATATTTAGGAGTATAGTTCTCGACTATAGCACACGAATATAAGAATGTAGTAATGATTATAATCTGGATTCCTAAGTATAGTTCTGCACTATAGTATTGTAGTTATTATTATAGTAATACGAATATGGAATATATTTAGTGAGTATAGTAGATAACTATACTTGTGATAACAGTCATTTAGGAATAAGTTCTCAACTATAGTAGGTCACTGCACACTGAGAGAAAAGATGTCGTGTATTAAATGATCAGTGTATTTACAGAACCATTAATGAATATCATCTTATATTAAATACGAACACATTTGTCATAAAGCTCTAGTTCTTAACTGTTAACGTACGTTTGGATTTAATATTAATCCATCGTGTTGTTACTATAAGTGATAAAAATACTTACTAGTTAATGAATATGTATTATAACATATTTCAATTAATTTGTATTGAGACTAAAATTTAAAGTTAAATAAAATATTAAATGTATTACTTTGCGTGTCTATTTTTTTAGAATACCAAAGTAATATTATATTATAAATGCCTATTTCGATTCCACAAAGAAAAGGTATATTTACAAAGGCGTGAAAAGTACAATATATAGAGGTCAAAAAGAAAGAGAGTAGAGTAGAGTAGAGTAATATTTATTTGGGGCCTTGGGGTTTGACCTTATCTGGCCCAGGTGAATAAATACGGAGAATTATTAAATTTACAATAACAATGGTTAGACAACGCATATAAAATTACAACAATAACGCAATTAAACAATAAAATCAATACATAGAATTTCATTTAGAGTATCGCAATAATTAAATAACAATAACAATTGATTCGCAAAGAAATCAGCACTCACTCTCCCACACAGCCTGATCACGCTTCAAAAGAGTAGAGAATAGCGGAGTTCTAAAATTATAAAAATCAAATGGCAGAAAAGTTGGGGGAGGGAGTTCTTCTGTGAGACCATTTATAAAATCTGAGGCTGTGACTAAAAATGAGCCTTTCATGGCGGAAGTCCTGATGGGCGCATAGGTTAACACCCTAGGCGGAAGGCGTGACGATGTGCGAACGTGCACATCAACATTGAGCCTGACAAATTTCTCATATAGGTATGTAGGGTTTTGGTGGGAAATGATGTTATAAACCAGATTTCCTATGAAGAACTCCCGTCTGCGCTGTACAGAGAGCCATCCGAGAGCAAGTCTATGCGGGGTGACATGCTCACGCCAGCCGATATTTCCCACGACGAATCGAACGCAACCATTTGGCAACCTTTGCAGATCTAGATTTCTAGTCTTGTCAGTATCGTTGTAGGCCACGCACATGTAGTCCAGATGGGACAAAACCAAACTCTCAGCCAACTCCTTTCGAAGATTGCGCGTTAGGGAATGACTGTGCATTCAAAGGTTTAGACAGAGACAGAGAGACAGAGAGAGAGAGAGAGAGAAAGAGAGCACGGAATGTGACCGCGAGCCGCGAGTATCAGTACAGCTGGTCTATGTACATCAATTGGTTTAGCCAAATTAGATACGTTAAATCATACAAAAGTATACCAAATTCATTTACCCGCCAAAATGGAAACGCAAAAATGCCTCGCATTTAATTACAAATATTATAAACGTCCAATGAAAGTACATACTACAGCCGAAGGGCAATTAGTAATTTCGTGCAGACATTTTTAAAAAAAATTAATTTTCTTGATTTCATTTTCTACAAGTTAAAAAATTTTCGTTTTATTTCCTCAAACCCAGTTCAGTTTTCTAAAAGTTGAACTATAAAAAAATAATTATAACTATTGTTTATTTAGCGATTGATTATAAACCTTATGTTTTTTTATTAATTTTAATTTATGCTTATTTAATTGAATTTTTTTTAAACAAATTTTTTATTACATTGAAATATTTAATATAAAACATCTTTTTTCTCAGTGTATATATATCACAATGTCGAACTTACGGAATGAATGAATTCAAATACAAAATGTTTGGCGTTAAATGATTGTGTCATTTAATATTAGTGAATTGGTTATTAACTATTAATCCACGGCGGATTTGATATAAGTCACCTGTTCAAGAGAATATTCATTAACGGTAAATGAATATTCAATTCGCCATATTTAAATCCACATTAATTCACGATCATTTACTGCAAGACATTTTTTTTCTCAGTGTATGCATATATTAAATAATTATAGTAGAATTATATGATAACTATATTTTAAACTATAAATTATATTATACCCATATAACCATATAGTTTTTTCCGAATGAAAAGTGCTAATAACGTCCGTTTAACCATGCAAATGAAAGCTTAATATATATACTTTTGATATCTTTTTCGTAATATTTTCTACGATATATATATAGGCTTTGCAATAAAGGTTTTAAGACAACAATGATTTCTCATATATTTTGATTAAAAGATCAAAGAATGTCACCGCAAAGTTTCAAAATCGGATTCTCGAATTCCTTGGGTTTCCCTTGTAAGTTAAAACACAGAAAACTCATTTGTTTGCCCTCTATGAGGTCTCATGAAGCTGTCTTGAAATTAACTACTGATAGTAATTCACAGATGCCGCATTTGGGTGGCTAAGTAGCAAATTTAAGTCAAGTAATTCTAAACCGCCGTCTTGAAGCCACGCAAAGATGGTACCTAAGTTATTAAGATTATCCGGGGAAGAGAGTTTCAAAAACTCGTACAATGGACCTGGAATGATCTTACTCCAATTATCGTACAAACTCTTGGTATTGAGAATACTTGTGAATCACCTTTGCTAGCATACCTGGTCTGCTTGAGAGGACGTCTGAGCTGTAATGACTGTCAGGTAGGTTTTGGGCAAAATTGTCGCTTGTTAACGGCAGGAATCATGGTGAAAAACTGGATAAATTGAAGTGTGAAAAATTGTACCTCAAAGACTGTTTTTGACCACTGTAGTATTAATACGTGAGTACAGCCTTACTATTGCGTTATTTATATAATTCTATTACCGTAAATATAATTATTTATACGAATGTTTTTTTGTATAGGATTGTTAAAGAGCTAAATGAAGTTTTTTACGAAGTAATTAAATTTTAATTTGTGCTAACAATCTCCCTCTTGTGTACCATGATTTGCTACCTATCCAACCAAGCACTGTTTAGTCCTGAGTTTTCTGCTATTACCACGTTTTCCGCTTGCATTTTGAGTTAAACCTCTTGTACTGTTGGTATGGATATAAATTAATAGAGAATGTAAGTATGTCCAAATAACTAATTCAGATTATCATAAAGATCATAATTAAAGTTCTCCTTTTCATATCTATCAAATATTTTTTCCGTCATGAGTGTTTTACTAATTATATTAAAAGATGCTAAAAACTAAAAAAAAATAGGTATTGGAAATCCGCAAGTGCATTGAAAATTCAATTTCGGATCACTTCGTTAATTTTACATTCGTTAACTTAAATGATACCAAACTGGTCTTAGCATAAAGATTTTAAAACGAATTATGTTAAAATTTATTTATTTATTTAAGTATTTGTTTTTTATATTTTTTTTAATTTATTTTATGCCTTATAAGGAACTATAGTATTTAACGTATGCGTCGTAATTTTATATTACGGATTATTTTTCATCAATTCTATTGGTTATCAAGAGTCGAAATGTTGGCTTCGCAATTTATGGCTTGGACTGGACAGGTCTTCAAAAAGAAACAAGGAAGATGCTTCTTATTTTGATGAAATTCTCATCAGAAGGCATGGTATTATTTAACAACGCTATTGTTAATTTAACACCAGAAACTTTTTTAAAGGTGAGTTATAAATATGTCGGGGTAAAAATCTTTCATATATGATTATATATATATATATATAACTGTATATACAACTATATACTATAGATGCATGAAATTGTGTGACGCGGTTCGATCAGCCAGAGCAAGTGCGCCCTGGCAGAGAGAAATTCGTCTGTAACCGTGATAGATATTGAGTCAATGCCCCTAGTACGGGCTGCAAAGAATTGCGAAATCGCGAACACCGTGCGAATCCTCGCCCTCGTGTACTCAGGCACCGTTCGTTTCTTCACTCGCAAAAGGAAGCCCGGGGCTTACTCGCGGCATCATCGGCTAATACACGTCCGTTCTCGCTTTCACGATGGGAATAAACGCGAGAAAAGGAATATGCGATACATTTTCGACGAATAGCTGGCTGACGTAAGTTGGCGTTTCCCTCTCTCTTTCGCTCTCACACGCAGCTGGTATTATATCTATAATTATGTAAGTTCACATATAGGGTTGTATATGATCATATATAGTTATAAATAAATCACTTTTACCCGGATTTGCATTGGGTGTCTAAATGTAAAAATATTAAAAGTATTGTAACATTTTC
>UELU01142828.1:79891-95924 GCA_900490025.1 Megastigmus dorsalis | reverse complement strand
ATATAAATATATAAATATATATATATACATTTAAATGTATATATATAAATGACTCAAAGTGTCTGGAGACTCTCTCGAGATCGACGTGTTTTCTTTACGAACGACAGCGGATAGAGAGCCCAAGAATAATAAAAGTGAAAAAGAAGCCCAGATGCGGCCTTTTTTTATCTTCGACTGCCAAGTTTACGTGCGCGAATGCGGTGCAATAAAACATCTCTTTTTTACGAATCCTCTGCTCGAAAGGAGAGAAGCACTGGCCTTCGCTGACAAAACAAAAGAATAAAGGAAGCGTGAAAAAAGCCCGCGAAAGCAGGTCAACGTCATTTTACGACACCTCCGCGCCCTTAGTATGTAATTTTTAGCGGAAGTTCGTTGAAGGATGCGGGAAAGGCAGCGGGGATGTAGCCACGCTGAGTAATCGATCGATTGATTATAAAAAATGTAGGCTTAATATAAAAAAAAACAGTTATGTATTGATAAGAATTAAGCGAGTTCAGAAGGAAATAAGTAATCTCCACTTTTTTATTATTATTATTATTGCTCTGTCAAGCTGCGACTCGACATGTCAATTAATGCTGAAAATCGACGTCGCGACAAATTTTCAGACGGCGGAAACTATTTTTTGAGCCGAGAATGATTTTCGAGTTTCTCTTGTTACTGTAGAAAGAAAATCGCATGAATGAAAAAAAAAAACATAATCAAATTATTGATTTTTATTATACACGCGAAGAATTTATTTTGCTCGATGTGTCAAGATGTGTCGACAGATTTCTTAAAGCCAAAGTATGTATAAATGATAGAAACGATGACTATGTAATATGGGTCCAGTGACTTGTATTATTATTATTATAATATTTACGTTAAAGATATTATGTTGTTGTAATTTTTTTATTGATATTTTCTTTTTGTAAATGAACCAGCTTGTTTATCATTCTAAAATTAAGTTCGTAGATTTAGAATATCTAATTATCGGTGTGCAATTGCTCGTAATTCGGATCAAATCGTCAAGCGGTTTCTCGAAATACGGGCAAAACATCTTGACATTCGAAAAAATTGATCTTCTAGAATATAAAAACGTGGAGACTGCTCACGTTCTTGATTTTTTTTTCCTTTCGTCTAATATAAGCTTGTATAGAGCGAGATAAAAATTAAAAGAATGAGAAAGCGAGCGACAGACCGACAAAGATAAGCGGTCGAGTGAGGGAGAGAAAAAATAATGAAAAAAAATCCATGTAATGAACTTTGAAGCATCCATTGACTTGTTATTAAAATATCCAAAGGTTGATACTTAGTTTTTTATACGTTTCGGAAACGCGCATTTCGAACACTCGCATATATACGTAAATAGTTGAGGGAGCGAGTACGAAAGAAAGATTGAGAGAGAATGCATCATACGATTTTTCGAGATCAGAGCATGTGGGGCTTGGTATGTACATAATAATTACATATATATATATATATTATACAAAAACTTATACTACAGCAGTTACGAGTTATACGAGAGTGAGGGGACGACGATAATGATGATGTGAAAAAAAAACGAGTAAGAAAAAAACGAAAAATTAGTCCATCTATTCTGGGCCGGATGGTGCATGTAGACATCTATCTTAAAGTGCTTCTTATTTCAGTGTGTTTAGAAGTAACGCATATGTGATATATTCTATATGACGAGATGTTTTTCTAGGCGAACGGAAGGAAAGTTTGTGGAAGGGGAATGATATGATGGTTCTTTTTTTCGAAAAAAAAAGGGAAACTCACAAGCGCTCTCTTTGGGTGATTTTTCTCAAGACAAAATTTTTCGGATGCAAAACGTATTAATTGCGATACGATATGGTATATTAATGGTGAACGAAAAAAATTTAGTGGTTCGTATTTCAAGCTCTCTTGTTCATTCCAAATATTCTTATGTTACTATCTTATATCTAGACAAATTTTACTTGTTTAAATTAAAGTTGTTTATGTCAAACATGCAGTAGTTTTTAAAAAACATTATTTAAGCATTATTTGTAAACCTTCTTTCCATACAATTAGTTAATCAAGCCGTTTAGTCGAATATGTCTAAAAAAAACATGCAGTCACGTTATTTGAATTAAAAATGAAACAACAGAGCTTGAGTCGTCCAACATACAAGTATAAATAAAACACCACACAATTACACAGGCATCTCTCATACGACTGCGACTCAACAGTTTTTGAGTCTCGATTGTTGCGATGTGTATTTTTATTGGCTGCACTCGTCCGCAACCAGGATTTAAATGTGAAATAAAATAGACAAAAAAATGTAAACATAAGACTGAAAGAACTTTTCGCTGCGGACGAGTGGACAATTTTTTATTCACATTTTTTTCAATAGGAGAAATGAAATTTTCTTAATAATTTTTTCTTGATGGACAGTACAAACTTCCCATGACATTAATTACGTTGTAAATTTTGAGACTGCGATGCTGCGCGAAGAAACGTTTTTCTTTTAATTTAAGTCATTTTTGTAGTCAGACTATTGTGTTTTGTCCATATGTTAGACTGTATTTTTTTGTATTTGTATACGTAAAATTACTTTTAAGTTTTTAATTTGTTTATAAGTAAAATTTTACCGATATTAATTTAAAACAAATACTATGTACGTCTAAAATATATCTTTATTATTTTTCTTTTGTCTTCACAGTGAAAAATGTAATAATGAATATTTAATAGTACGTGTTGATTTTATTTTTATTTTTACCTTCGCGTAGACGAGCTCAAATATTTACGCGCACTCATCGCGACTTTTGTGTCGCATTGTTTGTAAAAATAAAAAATAATAAGAGACTGGTAGAATTGAAAAGGAGCGTCTTTAACGCTCTTTTAATATCACTTGCATCTTCGTTCTTGAAACCAATCGTATTTCAATTGTTAAAAGTATGGATTGACAAATTTTTCATTATATAAAATAAATAAATCTGCTTAGTAAAAACAAGGTGTTTGCAGCGGTACACTGAAATATAAGTTTTTTTTTATAATGTACCTGGTGGTTCAGACCAAACATTTATATAAATTTTAATCTGTTTTAGATAAAATATGGTTACTTTCTAAGAATAACATTCAATTTAAAATATCTTTTACTATAAAATTACTTTTTAATTAATTATAGCACTATTGTGGCTAAAATAATTTTAGCAAAAATTTGGATGTGCTACCGCTAAACAATTTGTTTTTTATTGGGTAAAGTCCAATGCTACGAACGAGTCCACCTGAGTCTTTCGATAGAGATTTTATTTCTCGGAGAAGGACATTCTTTGTATAAAAGAAAGAAAATTTTAAAGTCAAACTGTTAGAATCGTAAGAGTTGATGAGATTTCGAAAAATTCTATTTGTCATTGTCCTGTTGTTTGAGATGTACGATATTGGAAAATTGACGCGTTTGATGAAGAATAACGAGAGAGAAAGAGAGAGATAAATATTGACGGAAAAAATACGAAAAACTAAAAACCAGAAGCTGCCATTTCTCCCAAAGACACGTTGTAATTTACCCGCGATTTTCTCGGGGCATCAGAGAAAACAAAATGAAAAATCCAAATTCATTAGAATCCTTCCGTTTCTTTGCTCCAGTACTGATATCCTGATATAAAAATATATACACACAAAAGACTTGATCGCGTTCATTCACTTTTTAAGTAATTTTGAACGATGTAGCAAGTGTCGTCTTTTAAACATTGCTCTTTATTTAATCTTTTTTTTTGTAGTTGAACGAAGGACTCAGGCATGATACCAAAGATGTTATTATTATAAACTTAGAACGTCGTTGATCATTGTGATGATTATCGTTATAGAAAAAGGCGCACAAAAAGTAAGTGACGAAATAACGCGTTCGTCGTATTTGCATTGGTGTAAAACAGAGTTGAGCACCTTTCATATTTTAAAAATCGGTGAAGTTATTATTCCTTTGTGCATTTATTTGACATTATCTGTTGACTGATGCATTCATTTCTGTTGAAGCAAAATATTTTTGAGAATCGGTTTAGTTTATATAGCTCATTTTTTGCTATTCTGCTTGCATATGTATAATATATATATTATAATTAAGAGTTTTAGTGTCATATGGTTTTCTTACATATTATGTATCTATCATTACAGTACGTTATTTAAAAAATTTCGAAAAATAATTGATGACCAAGATCTTATTAAACTAATGAAGTGAAAGTTGATCATCTCTGGTTTATAAAATAAATATAAAATGGTGGCCCCTTCTTTTGCACAAAAAAATTACTAATAATTAAAGCTAACAAAGGAAATGAAAGAAAAACATAAGAAAGAATTTCATGAAAAACACACAATTCACACACTTTATACAGGCACAAGTCATAATTGCATTGGGATATTAGAAAAAGTGAAAAAGTGAAGAAGAGTGACAGTGCGTATGCGTAAAGAAATAGTAAAAGCTGTATTGACGAGTTTCTAATAATCATGTTGGTAACCAAAAAAATTAAACACAAACACTAGTTGGGGGTACATGAGTAAACAAAATGGACACATATTTGTGCAACTCGTTGGAACGTAGCATCGCGCGAGAAATTCAAACATTTTTTCATCGACATCGTAAAAGGAAGAAAGAAAGAAAATTATTGTTGTTTTTAAGAAGTCGAAATATGGATTTTACACTGTCAAAGAAAAAAATGAAGCAACGGATTCCATCCATTGAAAAACGTTAATTAAAGAAATTCACAATTAGTCGTGCGCCGCTCCGTTCCGATGATTCTACTCGAGTTATTCGTCTGTATCTTTATAAAGATAAAAAAAGAAAAAAAGGAAATAAAATGGTGTGGGCTAGGCCAGTTTTATCGTGATACGAGCGTAAAGAAAACCGAAAAAAATTAGGAACGAGAAAAAAAAGAGAGAAAAAAGGTACCGGCTAAAAAAGTTGCTGAATTATGTATGAGTTTTTTGAGAATATGCGAGAGCTTAGTCATTAAGTAGAGAATTAGTATGATATATAGAACGCTTGAAACGTATATAAATATATAAATATATATGTATATATACATATATATATATTATTATTATAATATAATATGACATAATAATATAATTATAATATTGAAAACTTTTTATAAATATATTTTTCCGTCGGAGTCTAGCCTAGGTAAAGGGAAATAAAAAAAAACCTACACAGTTACGAGTATTAATTTATCCGATTCAATTATTATCGAAAAATCTTAGAAATGTAAGCCATCACTTTAGGCGCATCGCGTAGTTTTAAAACAAAAAAGTGAAGAATGGATGATGGAGAGCGAAGACAACAGATGTAAAAGAGAGAAAGAGGGGGAGGATTACAAAAAAATGACGCGACAGAGAGTAACTTTGACGAGTTTATATACACACATTCTAGAATTGTACCTTTTGAAGAGAAGCGGAGGCGTCAGCAAAAAAAAACGGCGAGTCGAAGTGGTCATTTCGCAACCGTTGACGCGCTCTCGCTGTTTGATCGATTTTTCAAATAAAACTCAACCTTGATCGATCAATCGATCGATATAGGTTTACTATTTAACAACCTAAAATATCGATTGTACGCGATTAATCTAAGATTTAATTTTTTACACGACTCGTTTGATAGTCTAATAAATATTTTCAAGATTAACCAACAATTGTAGAATCTTGAGAAAGGAACAGGAGAACAGGTGATTAACCGTTCAACGATCGATTAGTTCGATGCGTTTATTGCTGCTCTGTGTTCATGTACAGTGAAAATGACGGTAAACAGAAAATCGATTAATCGATTACTCGATAACTCCCGATTTATCGCATAAGTCCATTTGACATCTGCTAAATCGATTAACACAAACCTAATTCTATGTAGATTGTTCGATTATTCAATTTCACGGATCGATTGGACGTTTACCCATTGAAGCGTTCAGGATCGATTGATCGATTAATCGTTTGGCAATCGACCGACGAAGCAAATCAGTCAGTGTATATACAGCACCAGGTATTTTTGCAATTGACGAGCCGATCGATCGTTCTTTTTTCTCTTTTGACCGATCGCAAACACTGTGTGTAAAACTGTTAAAATGGCGAGGGACGCGCGGCTCCGGTTCGCCAAATGCACAATTTCGACTTCGACTCGCGCTTGTATAGAGAAAGAAAAATAAAAAAAATAATACGTTTTACCTGCTAGAGATTTCAGAGTGTCAAGAAGAGGTCGAATCGAGTGAATGGCGATTTAGTGCGTAAAGAGTGTGAGAGAGCAAGAGTGAGGGAAAAAAAAATTAAGCGTTAACAAGTTTTTTGATCGGGAGCTCACGTTTATCACGATGTCGCAGCTCCTCGTGTTGTAAAAATAGCGATATTACTTATAAACGATAATACTATTGATAATGAAAAAAAAGCACAGACGAGCAAAAAATAAACCTATTAAAAAAAAAGCGAGCGGGGGCGAAATGATGGCGGAAAAAGAGAACGAAGAGAAAGAAAAAACCAGGGGGAAGATCGACGATATGCACGGAGACAATTGCGAAGCTGCGTATACCCGGGGGTGCGTATAGGTGAAGATTTTTAAGGAAAATAAATTTAAAAAAGTACTATAGCATTTATCAACGATAAAAATAATGAGAATGTAACGTGTATTTTGCTTCTTCCTAATACAGTGCCGTTTACGCTATTTTTTACCGTAACTAAAAGAAAAATAAAAAATAAAACACTAGATTCGGCTGAGCTGGTCCCAGCAGCATGCGTTAACGATGTTGGGAGAAGCAGGCCGCGAATTAAACTCTTAAAGGAATAATAAGGGAACTGATGGTGAGAAAGAGATGCGAGAGAGAGAGAGAGAGAGAGAGAGAGAGAGAAAGAGAGAGAGTAAGAAAGTGCAGGGAGACGATGAACACGAGTAAAAAACGATAATTCCAAAAACGCAACTCTGGACTGTGCGTTAATTGTTATTGATTATCATTGTCCTTTTACGTCCCACATGTTGAATATCAAATAAAAAAACACACATACTTTACGCGTTCGTCTCTCTTTTTGTACTTTTGATAAAGACAAAACACTTTCTTCGTTCGTTACATAAAGCTTTTTCGTTTCTTCGTATCAA
Organism: Megastigmus dorsalis; assembly: GCA_900490025.1. Taxonomy (NCBI): domain Eukaryota; kingdom Metazoa; phylum Arthropoda; class Insecta; order Hymenoptera; family Megastigmidae; genus Megastigmus; species Megastigmus dorsalis. Next base: position 88,864 of record UELU01142828.1, on the reverse strand, counting down.
ATCTATGTACATACAAAGGAAAAAAAAGGGCGCGCGCAATTTCGCGACGTGTCCGTCATAGTGAGATTTGCGTATTTTCCAGCGGACATTGTGTATCTGATTTTCGGACTCTCGCGAGGTTGCGCGCGCGTAACGAGTCTTACACACGTCAACGTTTTGGATAATATCGATAAAAAAAGTATATATATATATAAATATATAAAGTATAGTTTCTCCGCTTCGATCACACATTGTAACTGCTTATAAAGAAATTTTCAACAGCTTCTAATATCATTACGTAAAGAATATGAGAAAGACTGATATATGGCCACTTTGACATTTTATCGATCTTATCAATGAACGATGTATATCATAAATTGTACTTCAACTTCAACTTTTGCGTACGAGTGAAGTTTCTTTTTGGGTTGTATTGAAAAGAATTCTTTCGATCGACGCCTTTCATATACCCTTTCCATCTATCTTACGAAATACGTTATACTTGTCGGTCAATAAATTCGAGGCAAAATTTATTTTGTCGAGTTCTATACACAGTTAAAACACGTGAAGTGTAAACAACGCCGGAAAGAAATAAGCGAATACAAGAAAGAAGAAAAGAAACCAGAGTTGCAATTGCGGAGACTTTTCACAAAATTTTTTCTTGGAGTCATGCCGAGTATTTATATTATAATATACAAGACACTTTTCTCCTACTCTTTACACTATATCCATATATTATCCATTTTTTTTCATTTTTTTTCGGTTCTTGAAAGGTCCAACCGATAAGAAAAAAATACGAGCAGGGCAAAGGTAACTAGTAACTCACACACGCGCGAAGGATTTAAAACTTCATTGCTGATAATTAAATACAAGATAAGAGAAAAAAAAAGTTGCTAAACTCAAGAGCACTTACTTATATAAGCGCGAAATAAAGTAAGGAAATGAAGTGGAAGAAAGGTAGTTGCTAGTAGAGGCTGCGGTAGAGAAAAACCCTTGGGTAACGGTCTTTAAATAATTAAACAAGCAGATTAAAAGTAAGAATGTCCATAGGCGGAGCCCGATTGACAAAGTTTATATATATATATAGATTGCAATTGGTATAAACGGAGTTGATGGAGCGAGCGAGGGAGAAAAAGGGTTACGGTACGCGATAGAACGAACGCTGATATTACCTTCCAAGAGCTATGAAGATATACGATCGAAGGTGGCTCGTGGGAAAACGTAATTCAAACGCTGATGCAGTCTACAATGTGACTTTTTTAAATTATATGCTTGAACACCTTTTACTCTTGGATATATAGGTACGCGTTTTGAGGTTTTTGAGGTTTAAAGTTTAATTAAAAAGTGGCTTTGGTTCGCTTTTACGTCGTATCCGAGTGTGAATATTTTGAGCGAAATGTTTGGAATGAAATATGGGTATAAGATGGAACTTGTGCATAGACAGGCCAATTCTGATTTGTGCAGTGAATAAAATATCGAGAAAATAAATAAAATAACATAAATATTGCCGTATATTTTAAGACTCAACATTTCCAAAGTTTTATGAAGAACTCGTTTTTGCGCATTTTCTTCAAAATTTTACGGCTTCGAATAAATAATGGACAGAACGTCGGAAAATCACACGCGGAAATTTTTTGAACAGTAGCAAACGAATCGCCGCGAGCCAATAAAGCAAAAAAGATATAGTAAGAATTGCCCCCGCGTTATTTTTCTCCAGGTCATTGCATTGGTATACCGTGAGATCGCATTTTACGTTCAAACTCAGACGCGCGCGGATAAGTTTACGTTTTTCCATGCCTCAGCGACGCGACTCCGCGAGCTTTTTCGTTGGTTTCAACTGAATTTCCTCAAGTTGCGCGCGAGAAAAATACATTCAGAGCACTTTTCGTACGCTCCTACTACGAACGAGGAAAAAGATCAAGTTTTCCATCACAGATGTCATCACAGACTGATTGGTGAATTTGTTTCAAATACAGTAGCACTACCTCTTAAAATATATAATTTGGATTGTTAAAAAGACTTTTTAAAAGCACAAGTTGTTTTTCAATAGTTTTATTTAGTTACTTTGAATTCGTAAAGGTCAAGGCAATTGGAATTGTTCTTTTTATATCCAAGCGGAAATAACTATTGCTTCCACTATAGATGCAAAAATAATTGTCAATTTCCCACATTCACGCACACTCCATATATCGACCGATGCTCTTATATCAGACGTTCATTTTCTGTACACTTTTCGGCTAATTACTCTGCCGGTTCTTTTTTTGAATTTCTTGCAATTCTAGAAAGACATTGTACATTGTACTTGAAATTTCCACACTGGGTTGGCATACATTGTGGCGCAGGGCAAACCGAATCTAGGAAGTTTTTCAAAGCCGCGATTCAATAAAGATAAAAAAGCTGACCGATGGATGCACTAATATTTATAAATTTCAAATATGATTCCATTACGATTTATTTAACATATTGTAAAGATAAAGTATTTGAAAATTGCACAGTGTAATGTAAATCATTCAATGATATAAGAATAATTCAATGTATTTTGAATTTATTTTAATAGTTTAAAAGAATATCTGGAAGAGTAACGTGTTGTTTCTTACTGAATTTTTCTCTGCAAAAAGTTGATGATTTATTGGTTGTTTCGCGTTACGGTGCATCCATTTTACCAGCTCGAAAATTCACACACGCAGAAAAGAAAATTCGCAAGGCTCGAAAAGCGAAGAAACAAAAATACGCACGGTATCGAGTAGGGAACACATGCGAGAGACGAAAACGTGAAAACGGGATTATTGAACAAAAATCCAGAAAGTCACTTAGTCAGCGTACTTGCTGTTTATAGTGCCCTGTTATAGTGGGTTCCCTAGGCAGAGTTGCAGAGTTAGTTAACAAAGAAAACAAATCAATGGTATTTCTCGCTCTTTTTTCATCTTTTTACTTGAATGATTTTTCTCCCACTCATTTTCCATAGATTCCAGATTTTCATTCTTCAAGCAAAAGATTTCAAAATGGTGGGAAATGGCATTGATGAGAAAAAAAGAATGAAAAAAAATCAAGGATTAATGATAAATAAAAAAAAGTTGTAAGCATCCGCTGTCTGCCCACGGGACCCTAATCTATTTTTCAGAATAATGCTATTGTGATTAATAAACTACGTGAGGATGATGATGAATAACAAGTAAACGGAATGAAAGACAAAAAAGGAACGCGAAGTATTAAGAAAAGTCTAAAACCAAATATTTACCCTGTACGAATTATTTGTTCGGATTGCGAGAAATAGTGAAAATAATGAATAAACAAAATCAGTGATTTAACGGGAAATAACGAAGTCACTTTAATAACAAGTATATATACAAATTAACTTATGATTTGAAAAAAAGGGAAAGAAAGAAAAAAATGAAAGGGACACAAATCGTTAATGATCCCCATAATCGAGAAGATTGAGAGTGTGGGTGAGAAAGAAAGAAAGAAAAAAAGTATAATTACCGAGGCATTATGCAATTATTACATTTAGTATCATTAGAGAGCGAGGCTGCTACCATATTAATGCATTAAGTACAATATATAATATGAATTCATTAGACTTTATAATATGAATATATAAATATTACTAAACACGCTCTTTGTATTGTTGCGTTGCGTTCGATCGACTCGCGTTCATTTTCCTTGTAATAACGAGAATAAAGAAAAAAAATACCACATGAATATAATGGGATAATGCGCGCCTGATTTTCTGAGGATATACAAGAAAATGAAAGAAAAAATAAATAAAAAAAAATAAGAATGAAGTAGATGAAGAAGAAAAAAAACATGGAGACTGGACAGCTAAGACATCACGTGTTTTACGATCGCCTCTGACTCAAGATTATATACTCTTTCACAACGCTATATTTATTGTTCGACCCCCCTTTTATTATTCTTGCGTTGTTTTTTGAAAATAAGAAGAAAAAAAAACAATCTTTATATGCATTCGACGAGATCGCGTTATCGTTTGTATATCGTAATAGATATAGATTGTACCATGAAATTATAAGTAAAAATACATTTGATTAGGTAATAAAATATAAAATGAATAAAATGAAGTTTCAAATTTATTTCGCTAACCCTGCATTCCAAATCCGTGTATTGCTTCCTTATAGAAGAAACTTTATAATACTAACAAAATTTTGTTTTTCAAAAATGTAATCGTTATTGTAACAAATTTCTAATATTTCTGCATGAAAATATAAGTGTAGCTCACAATATCAGAAATGACATGACCGGTTTTGATAATTTATGATTCATTTTCTTTGTTTTTCTAGTGTAATCGCTAGAAAATATTTTTTTTATGATTTTCTTTTTTTTATGATGGAAACAAAATTTTTGTAATTTATTTTCATTATTTTTTGGTTATGATACTGTAAAAATTTTTTGAAATAATAAAGTTTCAACAAGATTGATGAGTATTTCCATATTGTCGTTATCTGTTTTGTTTTGTTGTAAGGTGCTGAGTCCCCTGGGAAGATTCTATCTCCCTCCAAGGGATCCGCGAGGACTATCTCCCTCTCGCGACTTGAATTAATAAATACATATTTGACTTTAATAATCAAATATTAAGAAATCTTAAAAGTTAATCGGATAATTCATTAGATAAATTTCATTGCAAAAAACCGCTGTTAATTCATTGACACTTAGCTTCCTTAAACTTTACTATTTGTGTTAATATATATGTAATATGACTTTAAATGTGTACTAATATTAATATTGTAATCTGAACGGAAAATGCTTGAGTTGACATATTTTTAAATTAAATATCTTGAAACTTTAATGGCGTTACATTCTAGATTTCTGTTGTAAAATAATGGAACCCATACTTTCAAAAAAAAGATTAAATTAATCAACGAGAGAATACATATATTAAGTTTATTTATTTACATATACTACAATCATTTGCACTTTAATTGTAGGTTAAATAGGTTATTTTATTATCAACGTGAATTGTAAATGCAAAAACTATCTGCGCATGTGCATCGATCGAGATATGCATTTATTTTTGCATTGGCACTATCTAGGACCCTGTGTACATTGCGCACGGTACACGGTGCACAATAAAGAGTGCGCCACAGACGAACAGCATTGGGGTCGGGGGTTAAGGGGTTTTCATTTATTTATATATAGAGAAAAACTTATTATTTAATCATAGTGATTATTTCTTTAGTCATACGAAAGAATATGTATATACACGCACAGTAGGAGACCCCTAGACAGGGCCATTACAGTTTTGTAATTACTTCGAATTTCATAATTACCCTTATATCTACCTAACCTACAAGTAAATTACAAACGATTGGCGGTGGTTTTATGACTTTTCGTTCCGTATATTACAAGAAAACATAATATCTATGTATTCTCGCGCTATCGAATTGTAAATATTTTTTTTATATAAAACTATGGAACGAACAAATTTTTTGGAATACCATTCCGAAATTCTCAAGTTCATCGTCTACTTCACGAAGCTTAGGCAACCCGAACCCTATCGAATACGTAAAAATATTATGCCGGTACGATGATCTCTATACAAACTGAACGTGATAAATGTTCTAGTGGAGACGAAAACTTATCTTCCATCTATAGTGCAAGGTTTTTACTTAAAAGAAATATTAGATTCTAGTGTAAACATTTTTTGGGTCACTTTACCATATTTTCGTGGTCACTTTATCCTGGTTTCCCCTATTTGAACAAGAAGTCGAACTTTTTGCCTAGTGATTCAAAAAATATTGTTCAGGATGAACAAGAATGTAGAGTGTAAGATTGATCCTACTTTCTGAACTGTATATTCGAAGAGAATAATTAAGTAACATATCCATTGTTGATTCGACAAATATTGATTAATTGTATATATAAATTGGAGACAACAATATACTTCTGACTTTTATAGACTGATATGTCAGAATATACAACCAGACCTCGATGCCATAACTACTATTCTTATTTTTGAACTGGAGGTCAGTGTATACGATGAGTGAAAGGAAAAAGAAAAAAGAAAGTAATAATGGACACAGAAATTGCGCCTGCCTCTGTTAGGTAACCTCTCCTCGAGTGAGTTAATACTTGTTTAACAGGAAGCAGCTTAAAATTGAACTTGACTTCGCACGATATTGGGTTAATGTTTCCGTAACAATGATTGATGAGTCTTAATTAATATGTGTCAATTGAAAGAATATAGTCGCAAAGTTGAAGCTACAATACTGCACAGCTAACTAAATACAAGAAGAACATAATTTAACTTAATTTTATTTTTTTACTTTATAATATCAATATAAAAGGGCGTTACCCTTACTTAAAGTACATAAAAATATATTTATTTTATGGACCGTGAGAAAACCAGACAATATAAAATAATGTCTCATTGTAAGCAATTGTTTTCTTTTTAATTGATGTATTAAAAAGCGTAAGATATTTTGTGACAGTTTATGTAAAAAATTAGGACAAGTTTACTCTTTTTTTCATAATAATATAGTAAAAATATTTAAAGGACACGTTGATCTCAATTGGCTAAAAATAAGTTATTTTGGAAAAAGAAAAAAGATGGTTAAATATTGTATTTATAAACTAAAAAAATATGAAATAGAAAAGTCATGTAAGATGGTAATATTTATAAACAATGTTTGCTATAAATTTTAAGAAATCATCATAATTTTTTATAGTTTTCATTTCTACACTAGTGCTTTATATAGAATTACATCATCAAAAACATTCATTTTTTATCGATATATCCGACTAATAATATTGAGTATTAATTGAAATTTATTTTGACTGAGTATTATTTTAATAAAATATTTTGTACCAACGACTCATCTTATTATATTAGAGAAATGTTCGCACACTATCGTGTGACATGTGCAGCTGGCCTAACATGTCCCGCAAGATTAAACAACTTCGAGTAAGAAATATACAAGAGAAGCAGGAATGCATCAACAGAGATGTTTACAAAAGCAAGTGCAATGTTGATTAGGTATTGGAAATGAAGAACTACAATACATGTGGTACATGTAAATTTACACACACGACTTAACCTAGTAACTATGTTACTATGAATTAAGACGCGAAGTGCACTTTGCATAGAATACAACAGTGATGAGTTATTTTAGTATTTTAGTTTGTAAGTCTTTTAGTTTATATAGAGCCAGACCAGCAAACAGGAGAACATTTTTCTCTGCTGGGTTACTTTTGTCATGTGTTATTATGTGCAATTTATTGTATATTTTCTCCTGGTATTAATAAATAAATAAATAAATAAAATTATTATTTTTCATCTTGTCACCGTTCAAAACATTGCTTAATACCAGTAACTAAATTCCCCCAATTCCTTACACAATCAATCCTCACCTAATAAGCTGCAAATAAGTCGCACTATATATATATATAACAAAGGGTGGAAGACAACTCGTGCCTCTGATTCACGCGTAAACATGAACCAGAAAGCAGTCGAGAAGAGCGGAGGAAAAAGTAACGAAAAACAAAGAAAACAGCCACTTCTCTTGCGTATACCCTTGACTCAGTTTTCAGAAGGCAAAGGCAACCGAGCCTCTTTCTCTCTCTCTCTCTCTCTCTCTCTCTCTCTCTCTCTCTGTCTTTTTCTTTTTCTCAAGGCTCACTCGCGCACCTACTCGGATTCGCATTTCGCATCGTAAGGACCAAGTCACGGGAGAGACCTTAAAGCGCGGCTAACGCGGCTATGTGACGAGAGAGCGAGAGCCGCGGAAAGCGAAGGAGCCCGAGAGCGAGTGTGCAGAGTGAAAAAAAAAAGGAATTATATACGAAGCCGGCTTCCTATGCGTATACCGAGCCCCTGCCTATCGTCTATATAAGAGACCGGCGAATACGGAACTCTCGGTCAGTTACGCGCGAGACACCACGACAATGCTTTTATACCGTGTCTAAGCTTTACTCGTTCGCCAGTTAGTGAGGTCGTTTAGTTCGTTACTGTTCAGTGCCTAGTGATACCGAGGATACGTTCTGGAGGATTTAAGTTTCAGCAATTTAAGGTGGAGTATCCTGGGAACAAGTGGGATTTATTAGGAATAGTTTTATTACTGATATTAATTTACGTGTATTGGAAGTGAAGGTTTTTCTATTCAAATTTATGCGTTATTATTACGTGGTATATCTGAACGTGTAGGTTAAACATTTGCTGCATACACTTTCACTTTAATTTCTTTTGAATGCTGTATAGCAATGGAGGTTAAACTTAATGTTAAGTTCTCTTGCAGTATGTGCAGTGAAAAACTGTGAAAAATATTACTGCTCGGGTAAAGCTATGAGAAAACAAATTTATTTTCCGATATTTGGTAAGAGTATCTATAACGGTTCATGGGTATTAAATTTTTAAGAATTCAAAAGTTTTAATTTATAAAAAGCTTTAGACATATTATTTTGAAAGCTTTTCTTATTAGGTAATATTATTAAACTATAATACTAAATATAGAAATCCAATAAAATACATTGAACGGTTCGTTGTTCATTAATAAAATTCCTGGTAAGAAAAAAAATAACATTATTTGTATAAAGAATCGTGAAAATTTTTTCTATTAAATATTCACTTTTAAAAACTATAAAAATGATGGGTATTTTATTTATAATATCTGCAGCTGACTGAATCTTGATTCTGTTCTGTGAAATACTGCACATAATATGTCCACCAAAATCTAGTCTGAGATAAAGTAATGGCCGTACATATGTAAATTCAACTAAATTACAATATCTGTTAAATATGTCAATAAAAATAATTTATATTAAAAGATCGTTCGTGTTTCGTTAAAGTACCAAAAATAACCTCACAACAGTCAGATTAAATACTTGGGAATTTGGATTGATAAATTGATAAATAATTGAAAAATCAAGATACTTACTATTTATATTTTATAAACTTAAACAAATAATGAACTCTCAAACTGTCACTACTGCTTATTATGCACTTTTTCATAGCATAGATAATTATGAAATAATAGCCTTGGGGAAGGG
>UELU01142828.1:52288-79871 GCA_900490025.1 Megastigmus dorsalis | reverse complement strand
GGGTGAGGGTGCATATAGATATTTAACCCATAATTTGTAATCATTTCAAAACAGAATATTAAGAATTGAACAATAATATAAACTCATCACTGAAATTTACACCCCTGAAAATCGTTTGAAATTAAGTAGTTGAACTAGAAATAAAAGCATAATTTTTAAATAAATTACCTGATAATTTAAATAAAATAAATAAGAATAATAAAATGATAAAAGACAGAATTACAAGCTGGGCTAAAAATCAATAAGTAAACAGAAAAAAAGCTAAGAAAAAAACTTTTTTTATATTTTCTATATTCTGACCTTGTTTAAAAAGTTACATAAACTCTAATCATATTATCTGTTATAAATATACAAAATTATAAAGATGATATTAGTATTAATTAATTTTTTTTAGTTTAAATTAGATATATTTTAACTGGACCTATGTACAGGTGAAGTTTGTGTTACCTCAACATACAAACAAATATGATTTTAATTTAAGTATTCGTGACACAAGACTGCAACGTTTAAGCAATAATTTTCCTTCGCTCATGTATATTTCATTTTTTAAGAAACGCAAATTTAGAAGCTCAACTCAGCTCATTAATTCATACAGCAACTTTTGCGAAACCCAAAAAAAAGACGACTTGATTATCAGCAGATAAACTTCTCGATCGCCTGGTTCCGCGATTAATTAAAAAAAAAAACTGGAGTCACGAGTACTTGAACCGTCAGTCGATTCCCTTGAATTTAACGAAGTCTAGACAATAAAAGAGAGATAGACAGCGAGAAAAAAAAAACGAGCGCTTGCATCATCGAGATCAGTGTCAGAGTGGCGGCGAGCAAATTACGAAAATCACCCGAACACGCGTATATGTACACATATACGTGTATATATAAGTGTTGAAGCGCGTGTGCGGCATTCCCCTGTTGGAGAGGAAGCGCAATGCCGACTATAGCCCCGGGCGTATAGGCAGCACTCGTGATCGGAGTGCAGCCGTTCACCTTTTCCAAGGCGGAGGCAAAACACGAGACGTGCATTTCCGACGCTCGACAACGTCTCCTCGCTGATGAATACTATGAGCTGTGTAGCTTTGAGGAAACTGATAAATTTTGAATTGCGTTGCGACTAAACTTTAATATTGAGATTATTTGTTGAGGTTAAATATGATTCGATAATGTAAAGTTCTTATATAGTTTTATATTTATAAAACGGCAGATTTGATACTGGGTTAAAACTATTTCGCAAACGTCTCGATACCTATAATAAAAAATGATAGCGCTAATATTTCGTTTGATATAATTATTGAGGAAATACGCATTTAACATCGACTTTCTAAAAACAAGTTTTACGCGCTCGCAGTTCTGTAATCCAACATTAAACATTAAATATTACCGCAATAATTTTCATTTTAATAACAATACAATAAATCTACTACTATATGTCAATCTCGAAAAAAAAAAACTAAATCAGACCAAATAATTAAATATTTCAATTATTCTATATATTTACTGGTATTTGTGTCATTGCAAATCGCAGAATTCAGTTTGGATGTATAGCATGACTAACATTTAGTCCATGACACGATCATTAAGTAATCAAGGTGATTGAACGTTACTCAAACCTGCGATACACTTATAGAAAAAAACTTGCCTTCTATATGCTAGTCTTAATTCAATTTATGAAAAAAACAAACCAATAATATATAATTCTTATATTTCTGTGCAATTAATAGGAGCTGATCCATTGTAAAATCGCGCATTATCTCATCAAATAGCAAGATGATCCGAGTACTGATGCTGGTAGTCATCATGGGAGTTTGTTCCGCAGCCCCGCAATACCTCGTACGCCAATCGGCGCCACCGCATCCAGCTGTTTTGGCGAACGATGCGATGGAAGCGCAGCTGCCACCTGAACTTAGAAACAATTTCTACAAGAATCCACATATCGTTGCTGCGCTTGCCGCGCCGTCTTGGTTTGGTTACAAGGAAGGACAGGTATAAGATTAATTTTGCTTTGTCGTAATTTTTGCTCGATGCGTGAAATCTTTCAGAGATTGAGTTGTCTTTAATTTAATGAATATGTGTCAAAGATAACTCTATAAATTAAATTACAACTGGTTTTATCGCAAGAAATCCTTAACAATGATCTTTTCTGAAAGGAATAAAAGAGCGATTTGGTAATCGAAACAATACAGGCACAAAAACTTCTCTCTGATAATAATTTTACGTTTGCCCGTAGGTACTCGACCGCGAATCTGACACGATACCGCGGGAAAAAATCTACCATATCCTGCATAACGCCGGACTCGTCCGCAGATAATTCACGGATATTTCGCAAATGAAAAAAGAGGATGTAAAGGAATGAATTTAACTGGGAAGAAAAAAAATTCAATACATCGCTCTTTCTTTTCTCTATTACATTTTTTTTTGGTTTTATCGCTCCTGTATAGAAGAGCCAACATTGATACGGACAGCAAATGAAAATACTCGATTTCATCCTTCGCACAGCGCAAACTCTATTTATTTCCATTACCTTCATTGCCATTTCACCGATTCTAGAAAAAAGTGAGTCGAAAATAACCGATGGAAATATAAGAGCAGAATAAGAAGAAAAAGTGTGAGTGGATTTTTAGTGATGTAGCTGATAATGTAACTTTTAGCATTTAATTTAAATGATCAAGTGTAAGGAGAATGTAAAGTTATTTTATTTATAGTTTGTAATATTCTAAGAATCAAATCCATTTTATAAATGTAATTAATAATATTATTGCCTATTAAATTTAATTAATTCTTATTGTACTATGTAGTATTTTTCTTGAAATATAAAGATATATCTTGTATTTTTATTCCATTTAATTTAAATATGGATTATTATATGAATAAGTAGACAGAATATTTACTCATACGCATATTATTCAATTGCACATCAGGAATTCGTATTGAATCTATTACAATCCAATGTATCAAATATCAATGTAAATATTATATGGGCATACGAATAGAGTAAACGGTTTATCGTTAATAATTTTTTCCATTATAATTCTAAGTAAAATCATTGCTAACCAATATTAGATGCAATCAGGTGTTAAATCAGGTCAACTCCGAGAACATTATTCGATTGCTAAATTTCATCTATACAATAAAGTCACATTATACCGCAGGAAATTTGTACTTTCACTATTCATCGTATACGATTTTGTAAAAATATAGTCGATCGTGTGATTGAATAATAAATTCAAATATATCGAAATCTGTACAATGCACGATCTTATACCAAGCAATTTTCGGCGTTACGAAAAAATGTTAAGATATTATTCTTTGACGAAATCCTCGCTCGTATATACATCATTGTTGCGCTGGCGCGTGATATTCGGCGCGTATGCGAGAGATGACGTCACGGGCACGTGAATGCACTGCGCGATAAAACAAAATTATGCGATGTATATAATAAGCGTATGCGCACTTACATGGGGCCGGAGTGAAAGTGTCAAATGGTCGCTCTAGTGGTTTCTCGAGCATTTTCAAAAGCACTTGGTGCAGGATATCGATGCTGCTATACCGACTATATTTTGTTTCAAGTGGTTAAATAAGTTTAATAAGCTTTAAATTTATCTGCGCTTATGATTTTTTTTTGGTTTAAATTAAAAAATATTTTGCTACAATTTTAAAACATGTTATGGCTTTCATTTATCTTCGAATAATGATTATACTTTAAAAACTACTTCCGGAAAAGTTTGAAGTGCTGAAAGAAACGACAATTTACAAGATAATCATAAAAAGTTGTGTTTAATCGTTTAGAGTATAAAAAGTCATTGAATTGAAGAGGGAATGAGCCCCTTATCTTTGAGTGGATGGTTTGAAAAAGGACTATGGTATTTATTTTTAGCACAAGGTAAAATTAAGTAGATGCAGACGAGCAGGGTAAGACGATCATTTCTCGCATCCAGTTTTTTAAAACTTTCTACTGTAGTAAAGGAATTATTTATATTTTTACTGTGAGTACGCCCTTTTAGATACAAATCAAATGACAGTTCCTGACATTGATTATGGAAATAAAAATGAAATGCCAAACATTGTTACTAATTATTATATTATATAAGGTAACATGTTCAACTTTTTTTCTAAATTACTTAGATAATTTATATGGTACACTCATTAATACACAGGGTGTGAGTCCGTATTAATGACTCTTTCCGTATGTGTCTGCCTTTGTATTTAAATGATTTATATACAAGAAAGTATCAATGCATAGATAAAAGAAATATTTTTATTAACATTATTAAACTATTAATATTCTTTGTATCGATATCTCTTATGACTAAAATTTGTTAAAGTACAGTAATATTGATTTTAAAAATGCGTATGTCCAAAACCTTAAGAATTTGCAATTTTTTCTAAGTAAATAAATTAGTTATTGTAATAATTTACAGAATGCAGACTGTATTATGAAATAAAATAATATTTTATTTTTGAAAAAAAAAAAAATAAGAATATTTCAGACATAGTTTGAATGTCCGTGTTAGTGCGTGCATTCTTGATTTCATAATTTATTAGTCAATCTTTGTGGCGAATTACTTAAATTTTTCCACAATCTCTCGGCTCATTATGATGTTTATATGAGCACACTGATCTGGGGCACACGAAAATGTTCAGTGACAGCTGGAAGAGCACACAATTGTGGACAAAATTATTTTTGTTTATATTAATATACATATTTTTAAGTTGGTGACGGAACATGGTCGCCGTCCAGTACACACGTGTAGAGAGGGTATATGCTCGGAAAAATAGAATAAAATAAGAGAATTTAAAGGATACGTTGAGATAAATTGAGATAATAAAATAAAGGAAAGTGTAATAAAACCTTTGGTTTCAAAAGACCATAAGAGAAGAAAGTACAGAGAAAGCTCAGAATAGAAAAGTGAGGTTAGAAAGGACTAGAGAAATGAGAGATAAGGGAGATTGGAGATGGAGAAATGGGATATATAGAATATTAGAGGTAATGAAAAGAAAAATACAGAAAGGAAGAGACACAAGGGGGAAAATAAAAAATGTGAGGGAAATATTGGAAGATGTATTAAAGGACATTCAGGAAGATAGAGAGGAGATAATAGAGCGTATGTAGGAGAAGGCGAAAAGGAATAACAAATCAACAAAGGAGATAGGGGAAAAGGTAAAAAAATGTCAGGAAGAAATGAAAAACTGTAGCAAAAATGGAAAGGACGCGAGAGCAGGTGTAAAATGGAACGGATAAATGAAGACAAAATAGAGGTAGACGAAAGGTTGGAGGACATGGAAGAAAGGATGGAGGGCTTGGAAAAAGGACGGAAAATTACAAGAAATTAACAGAAGAATATGAAAAAAAAAGGATTACATATAATGTAATTATAACAGGAATTGAAGATTGGGATGACGAGAGTGAGATAGAACAATTCAAAAGGTGGTTCGAAGAAAAAATGAGAATTAATCCAAAAATAAAAAGAGTGTAGAAAATAAGGACAAAGAAAAGCATGATAGGAATAGAATGTGAAAGTTGGAGTGAAAAAATGAAAATTATGGTGAATAAAAAAAAGTTAAGAGGAACTAGAGTATATATAGAAGAGGACCTAACAAAGCAGGGAAGAAAAATGCAGTGGAATATTGGAGAAATGGCCAAAAGTATGATTGGAGCCGCGACAGCAGGAGAATTATAAGGGAAACATATACCATAAAAGTAGGATACGGAAAGCTATATGGTGGAGAGGATTTTTTTGTAAGGGATGAAGAGAAAAAAGTCTAATGTGGGTTAATAGAGGAAAAGGGAATTGAAGATGCAACAGAGAAGAAGAGGGAGAAAAAGAAAACAGAGAAAGAAAAGAAAATAGAAGAAGAAAAAAGAATGGAGAACTACAAGAGACGAAATAAGGTAAAAAAAGGGGAAGAAATAGTAATCAGGAGTAAAAGAGAGCAAGGATAGGACCTCTAGAAGGGAAACATGCATTATAAGCAGGAAAAAGGTAGAAAAAGTAAGGAAGAATATTGGAGGGGTGATAGAGAAAAGGGACATAGAGAAGGAAGGTATAACAGCTCAAAACGAGACAGAAAGAAGGAAAGAAAGAAGACAACGGAGAACGACAAAGAAGAGAAAGAAGAGTTAAAAAAAGGATTAAAGGCTTTAGAAAAAAATAGGATGAGAGAGAGAGAGATAGAGAGTGAGTGAGAGAGAGAGAGAGCAGGTTGGATAGAAAAAGAAAAAGAGATGTAAATTAGAGCGAGAATAGGCGAATAGGAAAATGAAGTATTTTAGAATAGAGATAGAAGATAAATGCTGGACGGCGACCAGAAGGGAATAGGTTAAGGAGTAATACATTTGTACATGTAAAATTGTATAACTTAAAGTTACAAATAAAGTTACTACTACATATTTTTAAGTTAAAAAATTAGCATCAACAAAAAAAAATGTCAAATGGTGTATACGAATTCAAAATGTATCAAAGATGAGTCGCGTTATTTTGTAATCAGTCCATAATTGGGCAAGTTTGCTCCACAGCATACTAATACGGACTCATATCCTATGGAATATAAATCATATTTAGATTCAGATCAGTCGTTCCACTTCTTCTAGCATCATTCGCGAAGTAGTAGAATCGTGAACTTACGTGTCAACTGTTACAGGACAGTGATATTCTCAGAAGCAGCTTAGAAATCTTTCTTATCATAAGGATATTTATTTGTAAATAGAATGCAATATGTTATATTGATATATGGGGGCTGATTACAAAACACAGACTGTAAGTAAGAACTACAAGCTCACATGCATATCTGTAATACTATTCGTTATTTCCTAAAGATGATAATCTTTTTTATACAAGCAGCAGGGATTAGTACAAAATGTATAAAATCGTGTATTGAAGGATCTAAGATACAACATGAGATAAAAAAAAAGAATTCTTCCCTCAGTAGTTCACCGTTTATGTACCTACATAAGTTTCTCGAATTCCTCGTTTGAAATTTCAAGAGAAAACCATTTATCGCAAATGTCGAGATAATACGCAAATAAGGCTCGAACTCAAACAACCATTAAAATTGTACCCCCAAAAAATACGCTTATCCTTTTCATCTCTTTCGCTCGTTCCTCCGCAACATATTCGGCTGGTTTTCACCCAAGACGGTAGAAAGGCGCACTAAACTGTATTACCACCGGCACGTTCTCGCCGAGTGGATCCTTCCCTGGCTTGATGGACTAGACACCTTATATGCGCTCCTCCGTGTATTGCGTGTTTTCCTTCATACGTAGTATTCACACTGACGGTTAAAAGTATTTCTGCCACCGTAAAATTCACGTGTTTTGGTTAAAAGGGGATCTGGAATAATAAATAATATATATGTATTTTAAAAATGAATTTCTCCTTATAAACATGAATTTATCATTCCTTTTAATTTATAAAGAAGGGCAAAAGGCTGTATTAATCGTCATGAAAGGTAGTAAATTTCAAACAAATTTATTTCATAAAATTGTTTGCGACGTTTCGAGGGTCTAAAAGTCTACCCTCCTCTTCAGGCTGAAGAAATAATATACAAAAACATTTCTTAATAAAATAACAAACATTATGGTCTCTCATAATTGCTTAAAATACATGAATTTCTCCTATTTTCAAAATACATAATATTATTGACAATATTTAAAATATCTATTCCCAGTGCAAGAACATACCATAAGAGTAAAACATTTCGGCATACTTTTGCTTAAGTCTTATCTCTTAAATTTTTCGATTTATCTTTTTTGAACCTATTCCGATAGATTTAAAATGGTAAAAATTAAGGATAAATGTAGCTTTCGAGCATTTCCTCTAATCAACGGAATAGAAAGCATTCTTCTGGAAACACGAACAGAAAAATAATGCTATAGAAAGATTCGAAAAAATTGTTGCCAGGTCAGAAGACGGCTGTAGGGCTCTTCTCGCAATTGCATATTCCAGTCCAGTGAGTAGCAGCTTTCGCTCCAATCCCCGCGAACCTAAAACTCCGCGCTACAATATATACTTTTGAAGGTTAGTGTATACCTAAACCGCGCGTAAAATTCGCGACTGTACCTGTACATACACATAGATATATATATATATATATACATATACGTGTGCGAGTCCGCGGCAACAGCAGCAGCAGCAGCAGCAGCAGCAGCAGCAGCAGCAACAGCAGTTGCTTTCTAAATCGAGCCCGAGATATAATCTGGAACGCATCTTGTGCGCCGCTGCTGCAGGCTCTTGCTCAACCCGCGCATACGTAGCTGTTTATGTGTGTGTGCCTGTGTGTGTATGTGCATTCTTCCGATACGGACTCCTATGCTCTCCTTTTTGCAGCTCGCGGACACACACGTACACACACACACACACACACATATATATATAAGCGCAGAGATGTATAGACAGTCGCTTCTGAACTTTCGATCTCTCGCGCGAGGAAAGAGCGGCGCTTTTATATATGTGTGTAGTATATGCCAACTGCTGGGTGTAGAAGATTAAACGCGAGCGTTTACGTGTGTGTGTGTGTGTGTGTGTGTGTGTGTGTGTGTGCCTGCGGAAATGAACGGAAGAACTTATGTAATTGCATGTGTGTGCGAGAGAGGAGTGTTTATTCGCCTCTTCTCTCTCGACACGGCCTCTGTGGGAAAATGCTTTTGCATTTTATTTTGTCGAGCTTGTTATTTAGAGTTTCAGTGCGGCTTGCGGGAAAGAGAGTGAGAAATCGATTGGCGCGCTTTTACACGCTTTGTGGTCCTTTGCCATTTCATTGGGAGGGGTGAAAGTTTCGGTATCGTTCGTTTACCCCGAAACTCACGGAAGTCATTTACGCAATTGATTTTTTTCTTATATTGTTTATTTATCTGGAGAATACGTTCTAGCGTGTTATTGAATTACATTTGAAGACAAAATAAAAAAGTTATATTCTGTACGTAAATCTAATGAAAGTTTATGTTATCAATAATCAAATTTTTTGTTTGTAACGGCTTTCCTATAATTTGAACCTTTTTTAATTATCATATATATAACATATTTATATGTCTCTTTAATGGTATAACGTGTTTGGATAATGCAGAAGTTGTAAACAAAACCAAATGATCTTTAAATTATTTGCACGTAAAACTAATGACATTTTTCGTTAAGTAAATCATTTATTTACTTTCAATTGTATAATCGTAATTCATTTGGACTCTAAAAAATAACAATAATGGCAGTATAATGATTTTCTCTGTCTTCTATATCAATTTCTATTACGTCACAAAAGAAATATAGAAAATTCAAATGGAGTGAAATGTTTCGTACAGCGAACTGAGTGATTCTGCAGTAGGTACATTATGCCTGATCTCATATTCATGCAAGCCATGCGATTAAATCAATTTCGCTCATTGCTCCACATCTTTTATTTATTTCTCACTTAAGGTTTCGAAAAACTGTATTGATCAAATACAATCTTTTCAACTTTGTATTTAACTAATACGTGTTTTATAATAGCCAATAACATTAAACTCAAAAGTTATGGGTATAAACCAATAGAATATTAATACTCTAAACTAAAAATATTTTATGCGCTCAATTTATTGGAATCATTTGTTTAAATTTATTATTACATTCATAATTATTGTTTGCAATCACAGAGCGTTAAAGAGTGACAAATTCACGAACTGCACCAACAAATCTTTACCCATAAAGTCGCTATAACAGTAAAACACATAATAAACTCCACACGTGCACAGGCATCTAACGAACGTCGCTTCACGATGCAAACCATTACCCAATGCAAATGCTCCAGATTATTACGACAAGCCCGTAGACTAAAAAAAAGGAAATACTTATAATGAGAGGACCACGTAGGATTCGATCTCTCTCATGATTGAAGCTGCGTCAAAAAATCCATCCATAGGTTTCGCAAGTCTCTCGGTCCAAATTCACCGAGGCTGCGGAGATCGAAACCGGGCATAAACACAGACACACAGGAGACCGCCGCCGCGGCGCGGGAAAACAAATCGGCCTCGTTAAGAGGAGGCTAGTGGTATATCCTGCGAGAGCGGTGAGCGCGCGGCAAGAAGTCGACGCACGTGGGGATGCTCTATATAAGTAGAAGCGCTTACCTCGCCATCCCGCAGATCTTCGTTCCGTTTCTTTCGCGCTAGCAGTGGCGAATCGACCTCTGCGATTTCCCCCTACCTGCGATACCTGCATGACACTGTGTTAGCTTCGTACTCGTTTAATTCGGTTTGAAGTTGCCACGGTTTCGAGGGGCTGATGTTGATTGGAATATACTTTATTTTCCAACGAAGTAGAAGAAGTTGGCTGGGATCGTTGTACAGTGTGATTTGACTGGTGGATCCGGAACTGTGATCGAGAAGATAATATTTTGTTTGAGAATAGTTTTTACATGCTACGATAGTCGACTTTGAAGATTTAAAGTACGGAAAGATAATATATTGAAATATAGCAGTATCCTATCGTATAGTTTTCAAACCTGATACTAGGACTGTCAAAGTTATAATACGAATAGTGTTAAAAATTGAGAAATAAAGTTCATGGTGTATATGTAACAACGTAGTTCGTATCGATCACGGAAGTTATCAAGTGGCCGGTCCTCGTGATTCAAAGATATAGAGATTATATCGGAACATATATATAATCTTCGATATCGTGCGCCTGCATTGGAGTCCGCATGATGTTGCTGTGCTGAGGCTGTATACAGTGCCAAGAGGATAACCACGAGGTTACATATACCGTAACTATTGTTATTATACTCTAATAATTGCACGGACTAGCTGTGAATGTTGTTAAAAATATGACCTGTAATAACAAATGATCATACTACATTTTATTACGTTAACTCTTTATTTTGAAAAGTATGATGCGCTTGTGTTTTACCTTATAGTGTACACTTTTGAATTCTGTTAGGTCAATTCCATTGGTATATAATTTATTTTCGAGGCATTTGAAAGTAACAAAACTAATTTATTTTTTAAAGAAATCATAAATTGTAATCTTACCATTAAATCAGTTTGGAGATTCAATCACTGAAGTCATAGCAAAAGTTTCAAGACGGTCTCACTTTGAATTACATCTCTTTCAGATATGTAAGATGTCTTTAAGATGAAAAGACACTATTATTATGTTAAAAAAAATTCCAATTAAAATTTTGGCTGCTTACGAGACAGTTTAATTTGATGTTTATTCAGACTGGTTTACCACTACTAATGTGCTGCATTAGTTTTAACAAGATCTAGGTATTAGTAGGTTGTTAGTGATAAACATTGAACTGATACTTGGTATACTGTAATCAGAATAATAATTAAAGTATAGTAAGAATTAAAATTACTTCTGCCTAATTATAGCTTAATTATTTGATAAAGGTAGTAAACATAAGTGATTTTGAAGAAAAGCTACATATTCTATTAGCTAAGAAAATATAAATTTAGTCAGACAGTGTAAAATTTCATATTTTGTAATATTTTTGCCCTTTGTTAATATGAAGTAGAGTATTTGTAATGACAATTAATAAGCACAAAAGTATATCTTTAAATAGTCGAAATACGTTTAGATAGTTGAAATACCTTTAAATAGTAAAAATGCAGTATCAGTTTTATTACGAATCTTCTCGATGTGACAGTGATAGGGTTTTTACGAGGTATAATCTGCACAGTGCCGGTGTACGACGACGATGCTACCAACTTTATGGCCATGCTCTATTATACATACACGTCCCGTTTCTAAAATATAACTCTCGTAACAAACGTTCTATAGGACTACAAGACCAACGGCACTCTTTAGTTTACAACGCTGCACATCTTCAAGTATCGTAATACCGATATTAAAATCAATTTTCGAATATTTTATGCCCATTTTAAATAATTTTATTGTAGTTCGACTATGACTAAAAGATGTATTACGTTGTAAGTTATTGCTTTTTTATGCAACGAGATGCATTTAACTATTTTAATGCAGAGAAATGTTTTCGTAATTGACGTCTTTTGTGTTTACGAATTGGACGATCTTAAAAGATTGTTTTAATATGAAGCAGAAATTAGACATTTCATAAGGTTAGCTTCTATTATGAGGGAAGTAAAGCAACCTTTATTATGTTTTAGAATCGGTATGATGCTAGTCAACTATAGTATCTTTAGCAGTGTAATAGAATAGTAGTAAAATGATTTTATTTGTATCTTCTTATTACGAATGTTATCAATTTAAGAGAAGAAAGTTAAGAGAGCAATTAAAGTACACGAATTAAATTAAGAGTTATCTTCTATAACGACAGAAATATAGGTAACCATGTTTTTATTTTTAAATATGTAATCATTCAAATTTTAGAATAAGTACAGATCAACGTAAAAATTTCATATCTGTTACTTATAGCTGTGAGATATCAAGATTCCAAAACGATTTTTTTTAGAAGAATAATCGAATTTTATTACTTTACTTGGAATCCTTTTATTAGGTCTTTTGTGAATGTATTGAAGAAC
This sequence comes from Megastigmus dorsalis, assembly GCA_900490025.1. Lineage (NCBI taxonomy): Eukaryota > Metazoa > Arthropoda > Insecta > Hymenoptera > Megastigmidae > Megastigmus > Megastigmus dorsalis. The sequence continues at coordinate 67,411 of UELU01142828.1, read as the reverse complement.
ATACTAAATAATAATGATAGATATAAATACTAATAGTTGTTGAAATAAAATTTATTTTTAAATGCGTATGATATTATATTTTGTTAATCTTTTACTTAATACTGCAAAAATTGTTGCTGTTTCACATACCAAAATACATTTCATGCAAAACAAAAATGTTATACGCATCCAAGAGTTATTCTCGAATACTAGAAGGTTTTTTTGTTTACTCGGAATTGTGAGAAAACTAATATGTAGGTTGATAAATACCATGAGATAATACATTACTAAATGTTCAAAGAAGATAAGTATAGAGCTATAAGCGTTTTAATGTGCTAAATTTTATAGGGAAAGGAAAGCAGTTACTCCCTATAAGAGAAAGTACCGATTGTTACTTTCTTTGATATTTTTTCCATTATCTTAAGTCCAAACAAAGTTTTTATGGAAACAATATGCAATTTATATAATCTGTCAATTACTTTACAAAAGTATCTGTGAAATATTGGTAGAAAACTACAAAAGTCATACGTGGAGTTGCGTAACCATTGTTCCGTATGTGTCCACATTGTCCGTATTTTTTGCAGTATACAATCTTTTATATATATATATGAAATCAAATTATGACGCTTGAATGTATTCGTTTAGTACAATATGTTTATTGGGTTTCGAATGTCTCATTATAAATTATTGTATAAATTATGAAATTTATAATATCTTATTATTAACAGTTGTTTTAGCAGAAATCAGTATATTTTTGCCCCCTCCCATCAGCAGCCCTCTAAAAAGCTACTTTATAAAATTCTAATAAAAACTTTGTTTTTAAAAGTTTTTTAATTATTGCATGATAGAGAGTGGTTTACTCTTTGGAAGTAGCAGCTAGGAATTTATATAAAACTAATTTAAATTTATATATTTATATATAAAACTAATTTAAATTTAAAAGCAACGCAATAATTTTACAGAAAAACAAATAACATAAGATTTTGATATACCTTGTAGATCAATATATTTTAACTATTATACAGGTGAGAAACGATCCTTTCGAACCAATAAAGTGCATTTATTATTAAAGGGCCCTTTAATAAAAAGTGTGCTTTATTGGTTCGGAAGGATCGTTTCTCACCTGTACTTTATTAATCATCCGCTAAAACGTTTCACTCATTATTCTAACTATTGCTTAAAATTAAAATTCACATTTAAATAGTATTATTTGAGTGAAATTATCTCCTAAAACCCCAGCTAATTGGCTAGTCCATAGTTCACAGACGTAAACGAAAACCATTCTTATTTTCAAAGTAGTCTAAAAAATCGTTACACATATACAAATGTTCAAACGGTACGCAACGAATCTGCATTTCCCGCCATCCACGCCACCACCATTGCGAAACAGAAACTTTTAAATATGAGAAATCCCACATATACACGCTCCTTATAGGCCACATGTGTCCTTATCTGAAATAGTAAAACCGGTAGTCTATAGCGCTTCCCGAAGTGTCAGGCGGATGGAGAAAGGGCTCCGCTACCGTTTCCCAAAAGCCGCCGCACGCGGGAGTGAGAGAAAGGCTCTTATAAGCCGGAGGTGCAGCGGCAGATAGGTCTATAGACTCCGTGTCCTGTGGTGCATAGTGCAGCGGACGATCGGCGGAAGATACGGTAAGCGCGCGGAGCGTCAGAGAGATGCATATCGGCTTTAAGGCTCGCGCGCTCCCCGTTTATGCAACTGCACGTACTGTGTTTCGCTCCATTTTCTCTCTCTCTCTCTCTCTCTCTCTCTCATTTTGTGGCGCGAGCGAGTTGGTTATACAGCTTGCGAGCGCTTAGCGGATGGTTTTTCGCGCGCGTTGCGTCAGGTCGACGCGGCTGAAGGATGATTTTTTCCAGGGGATGCGTGGGGATAATGGAGATGTTGCACTTTTCAGTCATTGACAAACTCGGTCGGGTTCGCTCGGCGAGGAAATCGCGATTACTGATTCCTATACTTTCACTTCCAATTACATATATATATATATCTATTAGCTAAATTCTTTTGCGAAATACTTTTTAGTACTCTCATTACTTATCGTGCAAAGTATTTTTATTTTTATTTTTGTCTGTCTGAATAGTGCACTTATAGACTGAGTCTAATGACTCAAAGGATATAGATTGCCACCTTCTGATTAATATAGTATTAAAATAATTATCAAATGGTACACCAAGATTTCATAAAGTTTTTACTGTTTTTATATGTTTCTAAAACGAATATACTGCAATATAATCAAATTATTACAAAAGAAAAAAACTGTTTTCTCAGTCAATATTACAAGAGTAGATTTCTCTTTATTGGCACTTTAAATTAGTATTTCCGTAATTATCCACGCAATTCATAATTGCATAGAAATGAAGTAAGAATTAACGATAACGACTACAAATTGATTCAGAAAAATCATTAAAACATTAATAACTGTGATTTTACTTCTGCATCTCGCTAATATACGCCACTCTCACGCCTGCTTCTCCTTTTAGTGCAAAGAGGATATCGCACAGATGGCATCGAAAGTGATCAGCCTAATTGTCGTCGCTGCATCGATCGCTTGCATCTTTGCTGAGCCGGTAAGTTGAACTATGACTTATACGTATCCCAATGCTGTTAACCATCATAATTGAACAGTTGCGCTTGATCAATCCGATTAATATTTGGTGTTGTGCTTTGATATTAGTTTTGGAGAGTTTTCGTAGATCAATTTATCTTGCCATGCTTTATTTTTTTAGGAAAGTTTTATTCCGTATGCACAGTTATGATATAAGTAATTTTAGTTTCGCTGTGATTCTCGTAAAATAGAGGATTTTTCACAAAGGTATACATATTTGAAAGGTGAGTGGTATACCGTATGAAAAGCAATAGCAATGCCAAAAGGAAAAGTTTATTTCACTTTTGTAAACTTCTAAAGTTACAATTTCCCTTTCTGTAAAGAAGTATCTTCCACAAGCAATGTTTCAAGCGCACAGTACCTGTGTTTTATAATATTCAATAAAATATTACCGAGAATTCTTTAAAAAATATTTTATTATTTTATAAAATCTCTCACTAGCGCACTCGCTATCATACTCAGGAAAAGCAAAAATTCTGTTTTTCTAAATCTAAAAATAATCATCTTCTAGATCTCGGTATCCTTTATCTTCAGATCCAAATCAGAACTGTGTTTCTACCACACGCATACGTATTCTTCCTGCTATCGCGAATTATGACATCAGGTCTACCGCGAGTGAACATTATACATCCCCCACCAGAACGAAATACCAAAGGATCAAAAAAAGCATCAGACTCACGTTCGTGTCTTTCGCGCTCGTCTTTCCGCATCGATCAAATGCAAGAATATAATATACATGCCTCGACGAGAGCAAGGGGAAGAGAAGACATTCTCATAATTCACGACACGAGACCGACGACGCGACTCTGCTCGATATATATTTTCCATTGCATAAGAATCTAACCACGCGGACGATGCATTATTCTATCTTTCTCTCTCTCTCTTTGACGTATGCATATACAACTCCACGTGTGTGTCTTACACGGACACCTCTTACAGCTGCAGCAGCAGCCTTTGTAAGCTTATGTACATGTATATATATACACACGTACACACATGCGGACAGCGTCTATTGCGCGTGACGCAATATTTGCAGAAATGTGGAACATATATCGGAACGACTTTCTACGTTCGTTGAGTATGTGTGTGTGTATGTGTGCGCGGGTATAGCCTATATGCCGGTATACTTATACGTATACCGCGTTTATACTCTTCCTTTTACTGGATACCCGCAAAGTCCACGTTTCTGCAAGTGACGGGATGGATGCTAAGATGCTTCTCGCGGCTCTCCGCAACAGCAGACGTGTACGGGAGATTTTATTGACATCGATTGCACACGCGGTGTTTCTTCCTCTCTTTTTCGTTGTTTGCTTTCGCGATCGCGCGCACGCTATAAATAGCTTTTTTTTACCCCCGCGATCGACGAGGTCGTTATCATTGCTGGAAAGCATTTTTATGACTAGAAATCGAGAAATGAATTTTATTTGGTCTTGGAATTGGTTGTTTGAAAATTCAGCTGTTTCCTTTTCTTTTTGGAGAATCCTGCATTCGCGTCAATTTTGCTCACGAAACAAGTGATAGTACTTGGAAGAGGTGCGGCTTCTTTTAAGTAGATATTAGGATTCATCGAAGTTGTTAACTAATGAGCTGTATTAGATGATTATAGAAAGTCAATTATAGCAGGATACATTTTTTTAACGATACGAAACAGTTATACCTATAGTTTTGAAGAAGAAAGTTTAACGATCAAACATCGTTACTCTATCCATTTTTTCAAATATATTCCAAGAATTTAATGGGCTAAGATTTGATTTTGTCTATCACAAAATAGCGCTTACTTGGAAAATTCAGCATATAACGTAGTGAATACCTTTGAGCTATCGGAGCACCCGAAAGTATTTATAATAGGTACAGTGTATGTAGAAAGTTTACAATCACTTTGTAAAAAGATATTGCATCAAAGACAAAAACGCAATTAAGGATATTGCATCATCTACAATGATAAATTTAAAATGATACGCATTTAGATTGGTAGATTAATTCCTTAAAATAATAAATTATTAAAGCATTCGAAACAATTGCGTCTCAATGTTTTATGATTAATTGAAGATCAATCTTGTGCATGGTAAATCATTTTTAACCAAAAGAGTACATTTTCACTGTAAGTTTTTAAATTAACAACTTCGTTTTCACTTTAATCTCCTATGTTTGATTTCTTATCAGAGTGTTACAAGTAATGTTGCAAAAAATGTTCTAAATAATTATTATTCATGAACTTATAATCGAACAAAATTTGATTAAAAACTTATCCTGGAACTTTTGATCGACATTGTACACATCCATCGATTGATCGTTGCACTCGGCTTGTTTCATGAACACAGCCAGTGATGCTGGATGAGCGGCATCTTCGAGCGCCGGAGGGTCAGGATCAAGACGGAAGCAACGGCTGGCAGGAGTCGGTGCCTGGTCTGCCCGGCAGGGATTATCCGAATCTGACCAGCATACCCAAGACGTCGTTCAGCTGTGCCGGCAAGACGCCTGGCGGCTATTACGCAGACGTCGAGACGCGATGCCAGGTGAGAGATTCATTGAACATTCCGCGCGACTGTTTCCTTTGCGGCTACGTACTGCACGCGTTAGGAATCACTGAACTTTCATCTTTGCTGATTTTTGACGAAAAAGAGAAGAGGTGATGAGCGATCGAGGCAATGTACGTCACAGTGTCAAACTTTATGACTTTTTTGATCGCGTCAAATAAATACTACATTTACGAGGTGAACTAGTTTTTTTTTTCTAACTGGGTTGTGAAACTTGTTGGAATATTGCATTAAAAAATATGACGTATAGTGGTTGCACACAATATATGCACACTGTGGCGAGAAGTTAAGTCAAAATATAAGATTGTAATTCTGATATTTGTTATGCCTGCGGTAGAATGGACAATTTTTTAAATCGCCACACATAAACTTTCTAATCTTGTTTTAATTTCATGATGTGTCTTATGTAATGAATCGCTCCAATCGGTTTAGTTTTAGACTAAACTTAAAGAACTTTCGAAAGACATATGAGATGATCCGTTAGACTATAACAAGAATGATCTACTATAAACTGAATCAATTAAAATGATCCTTCAATGATAATTATAAGTAATGAATACTTTAAATGGTTTTAGCTACTATTGCTTATCAGTTCTTGATTACGTATTAGCTATTCTAATATATTGTATGATTTCATAAATTTCTATTCTTTGACGAATTCTCAATAAACATGGAAAAAGAAGAGTTTTTGATGAGATGCTAAGTTTCCTACTACTTATATATTGCAATTTATCGTTCTTGCGTAATATGTAAAGCTATCAGATGAAGTGAAATACGTAGATTAGGATCCATTTCACCTCATATATTCACTTTTACATGACTCGTCACATCTAAAATATATTACATAGTGGTTTCCAAGATCCCAATTCAAAGCATAATGTAACCAATTACTACACAAAAATTTTATATTCTAAAATCAAGTAATCAAGTTTTCGTGACGTATTCGTCCACAGGTATTTCACGTATGCAGCACTCAGGGAGCTAAAAGCTCATTTCTCTGTCCGAGCGGTAGCATCTTCAATCAGCGACACTTCGTTTGCGACTGGTGGTACGACTTTGTCTGCGAACAGGCAGTTGAGTTGTATTCGTTGAATCAGGCTCTCGAGGGTTCACCCGATCGCGAGACATCGTCCGAGCCCCAAGTGGATGACAATTACCCACCGATCACTCCTTTACAGTACAATTCTCTCAGTGGACCAAACAGCGATCTTTCGCTTGCCAGTTCTGGATATCCAAATAATATACGCGATGAAGCTAATATTATTTATGAGGACTATTCGTCTGGCAAAATGTAAGGACTTCAATTTTTCTATTCTTTATAGTTTCCATATAGTAAGAAATGTTTATTATAACACTGCTTTTAAAATGGCAGTGTATTCATGTTTATAACATTGTTAAATTATGCAGATTCCAGTTTCTTTTTAAATTTGTTAAAATGTTCAATAGGTACGCAGAATAAATAAATTTTGCATTTTTCTCCACGCAAAAAGCAATAACTACAATAGAAAAATAATAATTTATCTATTTATGGTGTGATTTATATACTATCTCATTGTAATACGAATGCTGAAGTAAGACGTTTACTTAACTATAAACGTATAATTGAAATCAAGTAGCTCATCTAAATAAAAAATAGATTCGAATACTAATGCGAAAACTTTCACGTTCGGCTCATACATCTAAATTTTCCACCACCAACATTTCAATTTATCGTCTACATCAATTATCCGCACGATTCCCACGCGAATCAGATTTATCTCATGCACGAATAACTTATTTCACAGAGCTGAGACTGGCGCCAAGCAATCGGAGGAGAAATCCTCGTCAACCGCCTCGAGCAACGTTCAGCACGGAAGCACGGAATCCTCAGCTTCCGGGAGCACCGATGTCGAGTCTACTCGCTCGAGCTCCGATAATTACTCCGACGCCCGTCGCAGCCAATCGACGTACGATCGCGTTGGCGCGGGACACTTGAATGGGCTCGAGCCGAATCAGCCTCACCGGTCTGCCTACCATCAGCGGCAAAATGACGGCCGTGGTGGCAATTACCGGGAGGAAGGACGAGCCACGACGTATCGGAGAAGACCCAGTCAGGGCCCGGACAACGTGCCTCGGGGCTTCTCCAAAGAGCGCACCGATGAATCCAAAAGGTTAGGAGGGAATTTTCTGTCACCGCGTTTATTCTAAGCCGATTACATGGATTCTCCCTTTTCCGTTGATGATATTGAAAAGAGATAAGTTCATTGAGTCAATCGATAATTTATAAGACTAAAAACGAAATGAATTGCAATTTTAAAAAGGCTAGCTTGAACTTTTACATCTGTAGTGCTTCGTTCAAATAAAGTGAGGGTCATGTATACATAAAACGCTATTTTTGTTTTTATAGAGATGATCAAGGGCCTGGATTTTTCATAAACAACGGATTGTCCGAAGAGCTGGAAGTTAATTTCAACAACCCATTACCAAGAGAGAACAATAACTATGTTGATAACAAATACAAAGATTTTAGTAACAATGACAGCATCGCTAATAATGATTACAATAACAATAATAAGAGCGAAACTTATTATTATAATCCAGAAAAAAATCCACTCCCGCAAGAAAATGGAAACTATGTAAATAACAACTACAACAAGAATAATGACAATAGTTACGACCAAAATAATAATTATTACTACAATAACAACAACAATTTTAACAATAACGACCAACATCACTACAATCACAATAATAACAATGAGATAAAGTATTACGAGAACTCGGCAACCACCGAATTCGGCGTTAATAATTTCAACTTCTCAGAAGAAGACAATTATGACTACAAAATCGAAGGGTCTACTGCAAGTTCTAGGTCCATATATTCGAATCCTAACGAAGATGACGTGGATCGCGAGAGACAAAGAGAAGTCGATAGCGCGGACCTGAAAAGAAAGCGACCTCAACAACAACAATACCCCCATCAGTACAACGACTACACATCCCCGATGTTTCTTATCAGAGAGGAAAGCACCAACACCGGCAACACCTGGCGCGATGATTTGTCCACTAGCAGCAGCGGTTCGCAAAGTCCACCCTACAGTTCTGAAGGCACCTATCAAGAACCCGCTACGTCTTCCTTGTCGAAACCGGAACAAGTGACAACGCCGGTCGCAGTGGTGAAGGAGCAAGTATCGAAACAGCCTTCGAAACAATCCAAGTTCCTGGGTAGGAGGCCAACCGGTGGACTGCCGAGTGGAGCGGGCAACGGTTTCCCAGGCGCCAACAAGATTCTCATCGGTTCTGACGCTGTTAGCGGCAAAAGCAGCGAGAATTTTGATTCTAACAAGATTTCGGCAGCTGGCGGTGATAGGGATGGAAGCGTATCGAGTGGCTGGGATAATCAGGAAAATACTTATTCCTCATCGACTGGTTATTATGATGACAGTAATAATAGTAATAAGTTTAGAGATAATCAGGACTGGAATGATGGTGGCCAATCGTGGAATGATGACGCGAGTTATGATAGAAGATATTAATTTAGTTTTTGGTTGGTTTTTTTAAAAGTATCACATGTATTAAAAAGATTTTCTATTTTTCGAACTTGCGACAATTTTATAATAATTAATCGAAATGGGAATGACGTATTGGTCCATGAGACTGATCTATATATATATAAAATTTGATTTGATTACCGTTTTTTTTTCTAGATTATAGAACGGGAAATCATTTTACACATGACGAAGAATAACTTGAAATGCATCATAATTTATCACCATAATAATTTAATAATGCCTACAGTTTAAAACACTATTTGTAAACAGCACAATTTACTTATGCAATAATTTAATTGAATTTCAACAAATAATCTTCTTTGTGCAGATAGACATTTCTGGAAAATATCGGTTCTTTACTATAGCTTTTTTAAACTAGTCGCTCTTTTTTTTTTAACAAAAATGTATTTAAGAAGTACGCTGTTAAGTTGTAAAATCTTCTTATATTTTTGGCAGACTTCTCACTAGAGTTAATCTTTTGTTGAGATAAAAAAATACCTTATTTTATAACTTTCGGACAGTCTAACATTTATTTATGTAGCTAAAACATAGAAAAAAAGGTTTTGTAACATCACATCTAAAATAAGTTACTAACTGTTGACCGATTGTCTTTTTTCGTGCATTTTGATATGCATAGTTTTCTTAAATAGAGAAATAGAGAGATATTAAAAATGTAAATGATGGGAAGATTAATCAAAAAAAAAAAAAAAAAATTTAATTCTACCAGATGTCATATTTAATACTTTTATAGATATAAAATAATTTAAAATTACACGTTATAATATTATGTAAGTTATCGAGTTGTTAAAAGCTACGCAGTTATAGAGCTTATACGTTAAACCACAAACGTGTTTCTAATTTCTAAGTACCTGGAAAACAGTATTTTGCAATTAAAATTATATATATGTATGCAATATGTACATTATAGCTTTAAAAAACAGATGAAAAATATAATTTTATAGCATTTTTATTGCGTTAATGAACGTCTAATTTTTGCCTTTATAAAAATATGTTTAATTGAGACATTAACAATAAGATACAATTTAATGTTTTAATTTTCTGTATGTTTCCTTTCATATTTCATAAATTAAATAATTTTTTTTATTACAGAAAATTTAACGCTTATCTTACCATATTTAAATACAGAATATGAATATATAACGCTCATTTAAATGTCATAATATTTCTCGATTGAGTAGCACGACTCTTTTCGCAGTATTTGATTTTTATTTTAGAAGTAAATATTAGAATAATTAATTCGAGCGTTCCTATATTTATCTACCACCTAAGCAACACATTATGAGTATTGGTAGAAATGTAATAAAACTAAGTATAGATTAACAACAATAGAGAGTTAAATAGAACCTAAGGAAATTTTTGTTATCTTTTTGTACCTTCCATAAATAATAAATTGCATTTCATTTGCGCTCTGTCTGATTGATTATACATCCTTAAGACCCGACGATACTGTAAGTGTTGCTCACTTTGCGCGAAGGCCAATAAAATCCATGAAAACAGCCGTGTTCACGCTGATTGTGATGACTGCTGAACCGTTGCGATCATCGCTGTTTATTATTACAGACCCATAAATCGTAGGAATATAATCGCGTAATCGCACAGTTTTATCCAGTATGGCTAATAAGCATGTATGCGAGTTTTTTTTTGCACCTCGCAAAATCAAGACCAGATTTAATAAATATACGGGCTTGATTACGTGCGTTCCATGATTGTGTCTAGTTTTGTCTGTGGGGAGTTGATGTATGCATTTTGTTATTTATCGAGAACAGCTATGCAATCGCGAGTGTTTTTGCAGATGGCTGAAATTTATCGTGGATTTTTCTATTTTTTTTTTGAGTGCACTTGAACTCGAATAATAATTTGCGAGCAAAAAAACAATAATAACATAGAAAGGGTTTTTATAACTGTGTCCGAAGTTCATCAATTATTTAAGTATATTATAATTAAATTTAAATTGGAAAATTCAAATTATTGAGTAAAGAATATGTATAAGCTTTATGCCAAAGATGAAATGACACGAAGTAGCTGTAAAGGTTGCGTCCTTAAATTTTTGATATCTACGAATATTAGCCATGAAGTGTAAATCGACTAACGGTGTCTAGGTCAAAAGAGTTAAGTTTATAGACAAACGTGATGCATCGTTATCATTCGCTGTATGACCATTTTCGTAAATTTACTAATTGAACGCGCTTTTCTTTTTTTTCCTAATTGAACGAAGAGTTTCAAGGTTCAAACATTAAGCGCATTTGAATTTCGCTCAATTTGTTAGTTCTCCTTGAAGTTATTTGATTTTCCGCAGAAATGCGAATAAGCGCTTTAATTCTTTGCATTGGTTTGAACTAATAGTTCAATTTTTATCGAAGAAATCTGTTGATCTTTATGAAAACAAAATTTCGTGTCAATGTACGATAACGATTTTTGCAAGATTTTCCTTCGTCTAGGGAACTATTTCTATTTTAATCTTAATTAAGCCGTTAGAACTCCTCATCTCGAAGCTCGTGAAAAGGTCGTGGATGCAAAACGTGACAAGTTAATCTTTGTTATTATCAGTCGTTGACTTCATATCTAGGATTCCTAGTGTTCCGACGTAAAGTTGAAAAAATTACGATCTAATGCGAAGCTTTAGATCTTGAAAGGTCATTGCCAGCACTTTCGATATCATTTTATTACGCTGCGTACTTCACTTTTTCATGCAATTATGAATATAAGAATAAAAGTCATTTTGAAAATACAGTTTTATGCTTTTTTAGTTTTTAAGACTTTGCATATAGAAGAACAATAATTTTTATAAATTTGAAGTAGTCTTGCAAGTACAATTCTTAAGTATAAAAAATATATAGAGAATTTATAAATTATATTCGAAGACACAAGTATTTAAATATTAATTATTTATAATTTTTGATAAACTATTGTGTCAAAATAAATTGTATTATAATAAATTGTTAATTATTATCATATTTTGTTTGAAATGTTACAAAATAAGATTTCTCGGTAAGTCAAGAAAATGAATGTTTTTTACGTATCGTATATGCTTTAATAAACATCAGTATAATATAATTGATTTTGAATAACCGTAACAATAGATTTCTTACTTATTAATTTTTGACGAATGGAGGAAAAACACTGAGAAAAACACATTATTAAACAACAAGATAAATGTCTTAGAAAATTAACTTTCATCGTTCTTTAATATGAAAAATAATTATTTTTATACTTTTATATTATTAAACTTTAAACTAGCGCAATATAATTTGATATCTTTATTTGTCAAGTATAATTTTATTTACCATCGCTAAAATAATCGATTTAGCTTTTTTCGTAGAAGGTATAACTGATCGATTATATACACGCGCATCTACGCACCTAAAAAAATATTTTTACTCACTTATCTCTAACTCTTTTTGCTGCACTATCGCATACATCGCTCTACAAGAAAACAAAGTCAATTGTAATAACTCGTTCAAAATTCGTGTACTCCTTGCGTACAACGCATTTTTGCAAAAAAAAAAAGATAGTTTTCAAATTTCCATTATATTTTCGTCGTTAAGTCGACAACACGATCTTGCACTTAAGCTCTCTACATATTTGAACAATTTTAATTTAACATCTTCCGCTCCAACAGCTACAACTAACTGCGAAGCTCAAACTCAACCTTGCTTAAAGACCAAATAATTCACCCAGCGACTCTATATATTCGCAGATGCTCGAAATGAAAAGCTGTATTGTACAGACCGGGCAACACTCGTAAAGCGTCTTCATACTGCACTCACACACATACAGATGCCATAAAGTACAGTACATAAGCTCGTCTGCCATATTACGTAATAATTTCGTAGCAGCGTACGAGCAAAATAAACCTGGGGAGCAAAATAAACGCGCACGAAAACATAAGGACTAGACCCATATAATACCGGTGGCGCACGAACAGAGAAAGACGAATAATAATAGAGAGAGGATCGGAAACAATGCTCGCCGACTTTTACCTCGAGCAGATATGTCGAAAGCGGATGTGCGTCTCCTCTTTCGGACGGGGGGGCCAATATACACCGTCTCTTATACAGGTATATATATGCGTTTAGAGTGGATGGTACGAACGAGAGTTAAATCGTGTGCTCTCTCTCTCTCTCTCTCTCTCTCTCTCCCTCTTACTCGATCCGCACTCGACCGCTTCATGAAGCTGTTTTGTCTGTATATATGTACATCTCTGTGTACCTGTGCACAATCGAATGCTGTATAGGATATTATTGAGAATGAAGAAAATCTACGGAGAGAAGAGGAGTTATGATTGATGGATAAGTGAAGAGTTATGAGGTATTTGTTATTGACGTACGGTGAGCTTGTCGACGTATATTCCGAGCCCGTATATTTTGACATGATTACAGATTCGCCGTCTCTTGTGCGCTCTGAAAACTTTCTGTTCTCGCGTCTTGAAATTGCGGAATAGGGAGATATGTTCGATCGATACGAGATATATTTTCAACAGATAATTATTGGAGTATAATTACGTGTTAAAAATGCACGAGTGGGAGTGTACGGAATGCATGCGGCTAACTACTGGCACTTTCGGAAAATCGCTTATTAGCCCGCAAATATTCATTATTGAAAATGATGTACTTTCTAAAACCAAAAGATGCATAATTGATTTACACTCTTGTAGAATTGTGATGAGGGTGATTAGCGAAACAAAAAGGGTGTACATTTGAAATGAAGGCAGTCTTCATAGAGAGCCGTCTACGAATCCTAAAATATGGAAAAACTTTATATGCAAAAAACGAAAAAAAACTTAAGTATGACATAAAAAGATCTTGCGATATCGTTATGGGCATGCATGCACATCTTCCTTTATCTATGTAGATACATTCTTACTCCAATAATTGTTGAAAGTATTTAACCTTTTGAGAGTGTACAAGTTGCGCAGCTGTGTTTTTCCATTACTATATAATTCTTCAATAAAATTTTCTTCATAAAAATTTCATAACAAAATATAGTATTACTGTAAAGCTTATAGATAACAAACTATAAAATACTAGATTGTATCTATCACGTTTTACCTTATCTTTTTTTCCAAGGCTAACAAAGAATGCATTTCCGCAATTTTTACGACTTGGCTCTTATCGGGGAGAGGTTACGTACGTAGTAGGAAAAAAGATGACGTGTTGAGTGTGCAGGATGCCTCGGCGAGGCGGTGCGCGGCGAGCAAAAACGCGCTTGCTAGAAAATTGCAACTATCAATATTAACATTCGCGATTACGCGCGTCCTTGCCTTCACCAGATATACCAATAGACATTTCTATGTACAATGCGAACGTATATTACGTTTGAATGATATTGACCGAAGGTAATGGACTTGGTTTTTTTAGAAATACTTAAATAAATTAGTGCGTTGTTAGAAATTATATTGTATGAGGTGAATTTACATTCGATGATGTAATTATCAGAGTTGAATGACATTGGTATTAAGCGCTAAAAGATTTTTAATGACATTTGAAGTGAAAAATTTTCTGCTGCTATTTTCTTGATCCTTATTGTAATTTTTAAACTTCCTTGACGATAGATTATCTTTCCTGATGTTGGATGAAGAAACAATTTTGTTTTATATTATCCTTTCAGAATCGTTAGTAATTATAAAAGACGACTGTAAAGATGTATTGTTGGTAACGAATATCTTTCTTATCTTTTTAATAAGCATAATATTTTCGAGCAATGTTTTTAAAACTGTTACATAATAAAGTCGTTAAACTTGACATTAGACATTTGCTAGTTAGTTCATTGCACTATGCTGATAGGTCGTGTAAATTCAATTTTTTAAATCTCGTTGAACAAGATTTCTACTTCATAGCCTTCTGTCGATTTGATTTATTTTCGAAAAATGTTATCAAGCTGATACCATGCCACATATGTAAGAAAATAGAAAAAAAAAAGAAACATTTTTAATGCATTACCTAAAAATCTTTTATTGAATATATTATAATTTTTAAATTTAAATAATCTAGTTCAATATTTTGGAAACATTCGAAGTAGTTGTTCGACGGGTAAAATATTTACTGATTATTAATATTTATTATTGCCATTCTTTTTTTCCTTCTCGCAAATAAATCACACAGTAATACAGTACGAGTGAAAATAGTTTCAATTTTAATATAATGCTGCCATTAACTCGAAGGACATACTATTGAAAACCTATTTAATTTAGACATCTGATTTATGATTAAACGTATACACGAAGGTAATCAAATACTGTATTTAATTAAATTAGAATACAATACAGTAAGAAAGGCTATATAACTTATTAACTATCTCAGTGTAACTAAATACTGTATTTATATACTTGAAATACTTGGAATCAATGATGCCAAACGGAAGATGTGTAAATGAATAAATTTATATTAATTTATAAGAAAGCAAAATATAAATTGGCTCTTCATTGGTGCT
>UELU01142828.1:0-52268 GCA_900490025.1 Megastigmus dorsalis | reverse complement strand
GTAAAATATTTACTGATTATTAATATTTATTATTGCCATTCTTTTTTTCCTTCTCGCAAATAAATCACACAGTAATACAGTACGAGTGAAAATAGTTTCACGAAGGTAATCAAATACTGTATTTAATTAAATTAGAATACAATACAGTAAGAAAGGCTATATAGCTTATTAACTATCTCAGTGTAACTAAATACTGTATTTATATACTTGAAATACTTGGAATCAATGATGCCAAACGGAAGATGTGTAAATGAATAAATTTATATTAATTTATAAGAAAGCAAAATATAAATTGGCTCTTCATTGGTGCTAGAATGCACTGGTTTTAAATAGACTAATGCGTTGCGAGCATTTATTGTTAGCCTGTAACAGCTATACTGAATGGGTATCAGTGGATATGGATTAATAGCAGGAATTAGAACAATGACCTTGTTATGCCAGAATATGTAACGGTTTCCATCTACTCTGGTTACATTTTCCAATCACAGAAAGCCGCACCCCCTCACCTAACTGTTCCTTAAACCAATCAGCACGAGTTAATATTCAAAATTAAAGTCTCTTCCAAGAACGTATAGGTTTATGTTCCAAGTCGACATATATCCAAACAGCCCAACAGGCAGAAAATTCGTCGAAGCAAGTCAGTCGGTACGCGTCGATCCCCAGAACCCAACCCTAACCATGCTCCCCTAAATCCTCTCCGTCCACCAAAAAAAAAGTCAAAACCCAATCTTGTCACATGAATTCGTACGAGTGCATCCCACCTTAATACTTGGCACAGCGCGTCATCGGTACAGCACACAAACACACAAACACACAGACACACAGAAATCCTCTTCCTGATTGTGCCGAGTGCGTGCAGCTAATCGGTCGTTAGATCGCAATTAACAACGGCAAAGAGCGAGAGAGACGCAGCGAACGAAAGAATAGGAAAAATAGAAAAAAAACGAAGAAGAAAAAAATAGGAAAACTGCAGAGCAGAGAGCGGCAAGCAGCACAGCGCGTAGTAGGAGAAGTAGAAGAGGAGAGGAGGCGGACGGAAGCTCTCGGTGCTCGCTCGGTGTCTAGCTTGCGCGCGCGCGCCTGTGCCTCGCGCCTAGCAATATAATCTTGCAGCGAGCCAGAAAAAGATCCAAAGGAGCGGCGCGGTACAGCGCGCAAAAGTGCATATTGGATGGATTTGCTATTAGGGCCTCTCTAAACACCGCTGGTATCCAGTGGCCGCTGCACGCACAAGAGTCCGGAATCCTCATCGGATCCAACGTCGTCGTCGTCGTCGTCGCGGCCGTCGCTGCCGCCGCTGCTCGTAAACGGCTGTGTCCCGTCTCTGTAGAGTCGAGCCAGATCCGCTATATAGGACTGTCCGCCAGTCGTATATATCTCGCTTTTTATCGTCGGCGAATAGTTGTGCGCTAGCCCCGCGGTTTAGTGCCCGGCCGCTTATTGGCGCGCGCGCTTTGTCTAGGAGTTGCGGCGAACTGGCGCTCAACATGAGCCACCACCGGTCCACCCACCCGGATAATATCACGGAGCAAAGATCTAAGTCAGGTACGCGAGCTTGAGCCTTCGGTTCTACTGCTGATTTTCTCTACATGTGTCTGTCTGAGTGTGCGTGTGCGCGTGTGTGCGTGCGTGCGTGTGTGCGTGTGTGCGTTAGCGTTTCATCGGTGGCCATGCACTTGATTCTTCCATTTCTGCTATGCTTGCACTTGTGCTTGTTAAATGCTCTAGCCACATTTCCCTCTCTATAACACCGTCACCGCTCTTTTTCTTTACCTCGTTTCTCTTTCTCTCTCTCTCTCTCTCTCTTTCTCTCTCTCTTTCTCTATCTCTATCTCTCTCTCTTCTCTGTGTTATACGACTACCGTTGAGGCAATTTTAACTGGCTGGGATATTATGCTTGAGGCTCGCCGATATGTATACGGTGTAGGCCGTTTCAGTGCTGCAAGGACTTTTCTTGCGGCGCCGATACTTTGACGAGAGCGTTTCGGAAACATTAGCGAGTTTTTGAAAAAAATTCCGAGACCGAGAGACACTTGTAATAGCGATCATTTCTTTAAAGGTGAGCATTGTTCGTTGTTGTTAAACTCGTTTAAAAATTCTTATTGCTTCGTTACTTTTGACTTTGATTTTGATTTTATTCGTTTAATTGAAAATGCAACGTAAAGTAAAGTCAGTTTTCTTACAATTGAATGCTTATTACCAACAGCTTTAAGGTTTTCAATTTCTTCCGTTACCTGTGATTGTGCCTTTCGGTGTTTATTATGATTGATGCGACGCTGAATGTAAACAGTAGCTTATATCGTCTCGTGTCATCAACGGTATCCTAGAGCTTACATCATATTTATATTAGAAATATTATTTCTATACGCACATGTACATCGACGACTATTGTTCCACGATTAAACTCTATTTCGCGCTTCTGATTAATACATCACATTCGAATGGATATATTATAAACTCGTTGCATTGCATCCAGCATATAAATAATGGTTTCGGTTTGTAATTAACTCTACAAGACGAGTGCATAAATTACGTTTCAAAGTACGTGTATATGTATATTTGTTCAATTATTGCAGAGTGATAAATCGTCTCGTTAGATGTTAGCGTCTGCAAAACTGTGCGTAAAATTGGAGAAAGGCAGACTTCGAAAGTGTCATAATACAAAGATACATCTCGAGATAGAATATGCAAAGTGTCTTTATCACTGGAGGACGTAACACGACGAAATCTTATGTCACACTATCATTACATGCAACACTTGTTATTATTTTCCTCTCGTTCCTACTCGCAAGCTCTTCAATTATCATCCCTGTACCAAAATTCAAACAATTTGTCCAACACAAAAGTTGTCCGCAACGGAAAATGATTCAAGTGCAGATACGATGAAGTAGTCGGGTGCATTATACACCTTCGCGGAATATCCATCAATTTCGCTTATGCAAATGCCGTGCGAATTCATTTGCAATCTAATTTTATCGCCTCTCGCGGCTCTCCTATACTACGCTGCACTTACACGTCCAACGATCATCGCGGAAACGGCGGATAAATTTTCCTCTATATATAAGCACGCGAATCGACCACGGTTAATAGCGTGAAGTAAAGTATCATCGTCGCCATTATCAATTGCGCGAGCACGTGTGTGTCGTATCGGAAGCGAAGCTACAGACACATGTCGCCATTGTTCTATGAATCCGCTTTTTTTCATTTCTCTCTCTCTCTCTCTCTCTCTCTCGGAGCAGCAACAGCAACTCGCGCACCGATAGCCCACGGCGAACTAGTGCAACCAAACCAACTTCTACCACTATACTTACTCGCTCAAAGTTGCGTTCAATGTCGCGACGACGCTGCGGTGTTTGCTATAAATACAAGAGAGATACGCAGCGCCGCGTGGTGCGCCACGGATAACGAATGGCCCGTTATATACTATATATCGTAGACTTGAATGCTGCGCCGAGCGCGAGAGATGACCTTGCAGCGAAAACTTTGTGCTCCGCGTGCATGCGAAGATCGTGCGTATATGTATGCATGTGCGTTGTCGGTGCATAAGTTATGAGTTTCGCGGTATACGGAAAACGTGTGCGTCGCGGCGCGTCGTTCGAAAATGCTATTTTCAATGATGAGCTTATGGATTCGTTTGGAATACCGATTTTCTTTGTGTTCTGCGTGAAAACGATTTTCTGTGGTCGTTCGAATCTTGTTGCAACTAAAATTAAGCTTTTGGTTGAAGCAAAGTATTTAATTTGGATCTGAGAAATATTAAAATATATCACGATATTATCGATAGTTGTATTGTAAGCATGCGGCTATTTGTAAAGCTGTGAGTAATCGTAATGTTTCTCAAAGTTTTATCCAAGTTCGACTAAATTTTTCTATCATTCCTATAACTAGAAAGTAGAAAAAGTCAAAATTTACCTTGCCGGCTGTTGATTGTTACCAACTAAGCATTAAAAGAATTTCAAAAATTAATTTCACCAACAGCTTTGTGTAAATTTCATTATTAATTTCTTCAAGAAGGTTAATCGACGCTAAATTATTAATTAAAGTACATAAATAAAATGTAATTACAAACAATAATAAGTTCATTTATCCAACGGGAAAGTTAAAAACAAGCCGCGAGATAAAGTCTCGCGCCAGTCTAAATACGTATAAGTAGATATGTGCCGAGTCTGGTAAGACAAGTATTTTGCTCATCTTCCATTGACAGTTTTTTCATACGTCGCATCATTATGTAAAGACTTTTTATGCCCCATATCATGTTTGTTGTTCATTATTTTTGGATACATCATATATTATTTCTTACAGATAATAATTTTGTATAAACTTTCGTATCTTGTCTTGAAAGTCCATAAGTACGAGCTTTAATTGAATATTGATGTGAAAAACAGAACTAAGTTTTACATTCCCTTAAAAAACAATAGTTGGAAAAGTTATGTTCAAACTTGTTACTCTGTTAATACGTATGGATATATCTCAGCATGTCCGAATGTTATTTGCATATATAGATGTGCATAAATTGAAATATGTAATGATATGTCTAATAATCTATGTTAACGTAAACTGTTATGATAAAAAAGTAAATTATAACATCTAATTATTATATTTCATTGTTACTGCTTGCGAACTAAAATAATTAATTGGCGATAGTGTTTTACAAAATGTTTGCAATCAATAAAAATAATTAGATAAGGTATTCGCAAAAAACTGAAAAATTGTCTACAGAATTAATTTATTCCATCATAAAATGCTCAAATACTATTCATTCGGTCTAATCGATTTATTTATAGCAATTGAACTAAGCTATGTTAACCAAGGTTTAACTTTAAATATTCAAATATATCATAAGCATGAAATCATTGTCAGTATGTTATGCTTATGAATCTAAAATAAGATGTTTTAAAGAAAGTCACGTTCGTTAAGCTGTTCAAGCTGCAAGTTTACGGAACCTATCCATTTTATTTAAATATACAAATTCTTCAATGAAACTTCTATATTTAACAAATCCGCTGCCGATTCAATAGCAACTAGCTCAACATTGTTTCTTCGAAGCTTTTAGCTACTAAATTCAAATTAAATATATGACGTGGCAATTACCAATTCAAAAATATGTCCATTATGTAAAATTAGACCAAACGCGAATTCCCAAACTTTCAATCTCTGCAAAGCATAAGAGATTGTAGCCAAAAAGCTACAATCGATTGAAAGCTAAAGAAAGAGCATAAGCACGTGCGGCACGCGTACAGATCTATCGATCCTATCTAGTGCGTTACAGTTGGCGCATTCAAGGCAGAGAGAGAGAGAGAGAGAGAGAGAGAGAGGGAGAGAGGGAGAAACTAAACAAGAGTGTGTGGTGCGCGAGCGAGTGAGCGAGAGGGAGCGAGAGAAGGCCTTGGGTCAGTATGGGTAAGCGCAACACTATGTCACTAGGTATTACGGCCATTGCCAGCGGACGTAATGCAGACGAGCGCGGTGAATGCGATCGCGCGCGAGCCTCCGCGGCTCTTCTGCACTCTTTGTGCACACTTATCGCCTCCTCCTCCTCCACTTCTTCTTTTATCTCTCTCTCTCTCTCTCTCTCTCTCCTTTTCTTCATATGTGTGCTTTTTTGCACTCGCACGCTTCTCGTTTGGATATATATGTGCTTTATGCCTGCGAACGCGATGATGAAGTGCGACCTTTGTTCTCGGTGCGGTATGCGGCTGCACCGCGACATCTAGAAAGTGTATTTTCATTGGTTTTGTGAAAAACGTAATATTAGTTTGATGCAAAATTAAGAGATCTTGTATTTACAGTGATCATAGGTAAATTTAAGTTTTTTTTTTTTATGCATGTAGTCGAGCGATAAAAGCGATGATCTAATAGTTGACAATGACACATTTTTAAAAATGAAAATTTGGTGTGAAAATTTTAACATTTTTTTCATTATGTCTGACAAGGCTTAAGTTATAAATTACTCCTACTGGTAGCCTTGTCGTGAACATCATAAAAGTTTATTATTTTAATAGTCACTTTTTAAATCTTTCGATGGTGGAATTTTGAAATTTAGAAACTTTAGACTTTACCGATTTCATGCAGTTAGTTTGATAATTATTTTAGACATCTGTCTGTGATTAATCTATTAAACTTTCAAGCATCAATATTATTGTTACTAATTGCATAAAAATCTTATATTATGTATATTTATTCTATCTTATCCGAAATTCCGTCATTCATTGTTTCGCAAATGAAAAAATGAAATTTTTTTAAATGTAAATAAATATATTTTTCCTTCGTTATAGATCGCCTTGTTGAAAAATATCAGCCATTGCTGAGGAAGTATGAAAAAGATGACGATCTTGTCCTATCTAATGCTGTGGAGGAGCCTGGCACCAAAGCTGGAGAAAACTATATGTCTGTTGTATTTAGAATAAAGGTTACAGGAAAGCGAGGAAATGGAAAAGGTAAGTGTGAAAATATATGCAATGTTATAAGTTGTATTTATTTACCAATCAAAGCTTCATAACATAAGAACATAAAAAACAGAAAGTGTTATAATAATAACTTTGATAGATAATATCTGATTATACGATGACAAATCTAGTAAAATAGAGAGCTACATTTTTTTCACAAATTCTCTATAATTTTAATATTTTTTCAATATTATTTTCATCTACTATTCTTATAATGGAGCATCCGTAATAACATATATCAATAATTTTCGCTCTTCTTTAAGTCCTTAACACTCGTTACAATGAGCTTCTGCAATTTATCTCTTTAACAGCATACCAGAATTCGTTCATGAGGAAGGTCGCGCTGGAGGACATAGAGGTAACCAAAATCGCCCGTACCGAGAGCCTTTTCTACATCGAGGGCTACTTCTATGAGAAGGTGTTGCCGCTCCTCGGCTCCTACGGTCCCGATTGCTTACTCGCCCAGCCCCTCGAGATAATCATGGAGGACTTGCGCGGTCGTAATTATGTCCTCAGCCAGTGTCAGAAACTGCTCGATCTCGAACATTGTGTCGCGGTCATTAAGGTATAGTAAAGGTTTGGATACTCTATAGAATCTCAAAATTCAAGTTGAATTGAAAAATGAAAGCGAATGGTGTGATAGAATCTTGTAATAGAAATACATGTGGGCCGATTAGTGGAAACAGACGAGTTAGGTCGGACGGTTATTTTATAAAGTGACGCATTAAATGTATTTAGAGGCTTCATAATATATTGTCGAGGAAAGCGTATTATACAAATATATTTTATTATAAAACGGAAGGGATTGTTGATGACATATTTTACTAACGGAGTCGATATATTAACAATAATGTGCAGACGCTGGCATCGCTGCACGCATCCTCGCTGAAACTGAAGTTCCAAACACCGGAAACCTTCGAACAACTGGTGAATCCTCTACGCGAGAACATATTCCCAGCGGATGGTGAAGCAGCTTTGGGAAATTATTTGGTGGGAAGTGTGAGCCTTGCTCTCGAGAGTCTTAAGACAATCGAGGACAGGACTCCGGAGGTGGCGCGCGCCATCGATTTTATAAACAATCAGTCGACCCAGCTGCCGTCTGTTATGTGGAACATGCTCAAGCCTCAGTTCGATGACGAAAAACACTGGGTCATCACGCACGGAGATACGTGGATCAACAATGTTATGTTTAATTACCAAGAGAACGTTTTGCAAGCCAAGCTAATCGATTTTCAGGTAATCGTATTTTTATAAGCTGAATTTATTGATCTCTGCGAACCAATGATTATGAATTCTAGTCTCAATACTCATGTTGGCGAACTGTTTTGGTACGTATACGAGGAAAAATTTACCATGAATAATTATATATAATTTTATACAAGTGCTTATATATAACTATACATAATTATACATAATTTTCCATGATGACATTGGATTATATATGATCATATACGATTGTATATAACCATATACAATTATATATAATGTTTATAAATAAATTTTAACTTCCGAAGAGATTTTATTTTGTTCAAAGATTAAATATTTGAACTTTCCAAAAATTTTTTGATCAAGAAGAATTTGGGCTATACTTATACCCGAAACACTGATTTTCCTCTTGCAGGGGCATAAACCGGGTCGCCATCTAGCGGCAATTATGCGCAGTGCATCAAAAAGTATAACTGATTGTAAACAGTTATGAACAGTATGCATGGTTATATATGACTTTATACAATTATATATGATTATATATAACTATACACAACTGCGTGTGTAAGTACGTAAGTGAAACTGAAATCTTTTGAGTTGAAAATTATATACATTATATATAGTTGCATATAATTATGTATGATCATCTATATCTATATATAAATGCATGCAACCAAATATAGTTATATAGAGAATATATGTATATAATCATATGTAATTATACGTGATTATATATAAGTTTTTATATAGGGTTATATATGACTAGATATAATTATATATAAATCATTTTTAACCGGGTATTTGTTAGTTTTCAACAATCTAGACCGCCATATTGGATCCGCCATTTTGAATTTTAGAAATCAGTATCCTCCAAAACCCCCCACTATGCATTTGGATATGAAAAATATCCAAATGTATGGAGGAATATCGCATAAATTTTTTTTTGTCGCGATCAACATGTACGGCCCTTACCGTACAGAACCGGCATACGCCATTTGGCGCAAGGTCATTGACCAATCAACATTTGACTTTAATTTGGTCCAATGTTCTGGACTTAAGATAACTTTTCTATATAAAAAAAAAAGATTTTTCGAAATTCCTTACCCCCGGCCCTCTAAGGGTTAAACAGTTCGCCAACATGAGTACTGGGACTAGAATTTATATTCGGAGCATTCTATTATATATTTAAAATCTTACTTTTATATGTGTTTGAACTATTGATCATTTCGTTTGGATGCGGATATTTGAATATTCTACGAGAGGCCTTTTTTGCATTGATGTTGACATACGTGATGAGCACTTTATTAAAATCTTTTCAATAACTCTTACGTCATCATCTTGTGCAGTTCTCTTAGGAGTCATTTAAATTCTAGCTCGTGTAAATAATTTTTTCATTCTATTTTCAATTTATATTTAATGATATATTCAATTGGTCTGCAAATAATATGAAATAATTAAAAATTCTCTAGTTCCCATCACTACACTATTATTCAATTCTTGAGTGCTCACTAATTGGTAGCGGAAAAAGTAGGCCAACCTGATTTTAAGCACCGGTAATCACACACGATACTCGCTCAAGGTCACTCTGCCAAATCAAAACACATCTTCAAATTCACGCGAACACATCGCTCCTAACGCCCGTCATTTGCGCAATTCTCCACTCATAATACAAACCCCTAGATCACACTCGCATCGCAGCTAATGTAAAATAATGAGTGAGAAAAAAAAAACAATTCATCTAACAGATCGTAAGGCACGCGTCCCCAGCGCTCGACTTCACTTATTTCCTGTACTCGTCGGCGCAGCCAAAGGTCCTCCAGAACCACTTCGACGAACTCATCGAAACTTATGAGAATCAGCTCGTCCTTGAACTTCGCGGGAAGAATGTTTCGGAATACGACATCGAACCTTTTGTAGGGTCTGGTTGGTTCAAGAGGCAGCTGAAGGCGTATGGCCTGTTTGGGCTTCTCGTCTCGCTTATGGTGCTCCACGTCATCTTCCTTGATTCAAAGCGGGCGGAAGAATTGAGTATGTATTTTGCCTCGGGGACTTATTAGTGTGACCTTGAAACGTTTCAAGAAATTTTGGCTTAATTTTTAATAACTTGTGCTTTGCTTTGTTATGTCTAATGCGTTGAGCTTTGTACATGTGAATAAATTAGGTGGGATTTCAATGGAGTTTTTATAATGAGAAATTAGAATAGTCATTGTTTTTCTCATGATTCTTTATAATCATGTGAATATTTTTTCAAGTGTGGTTAGTTTGTGGATCATTGTTATTTATCTGAAATTAATTTTAATTAATTGATTGACATTGAATTATGATATTATATATTGATATCGCTATTTATTTTTAAATTTTATGATACAATAATTGTTGTGGTTTATTTCAATTGATTTTAGACAAATGATTATGTTTGCTTGAAAAAGGTTGGTACAAGTTTAAACTTTCAAATAAGTGAGTATGACTTCTAGAAAGTTTTCATTTGTAATAAAACCAATATTCTCTAGTAATAATAATAATTAAAAAATTTGTTAACAATTATGTTTCTCCTTTTACCAGAAATGAACATGCTCAATAGTAATTATAGCGGAGAATCGAGTACAGAGAAAATAACAGAGGAGAAAACGGAGAGGATATTTTTTATCGTCAATCATTACCTGCAAAACGTTGTAGACGCATAACTTACCTATATACGCTATACGAATGAAGGTGGTGACTTCGTAAAGAAAAGAGGATTCCGACAACGACTCGCTACAGTAGGCGAATATAATCTATACATTGTTTGGATCTTAAAAATCAGTTCGCTTTAAAACAAATTGACTCGATTGCTGGGAAAGTTGACAAGAAAGTTCTTTTCTTTAAAGATATTTTATAAGGTAGATGTGTAAGAAAGAATGTTTCCTAATTAGTAAACTTTGATACGGTACTTTCAAACTTTCCCATCAGTTGTAAAATTTAGTTTTTAGAAATGAACTTCCTTTATGTTGCAAATAATGATATAGGATCCATTCCGATTACCAATTATTTTTATACAATGATGGGGGTCTTCTTTTATGAATTAGGATAGTAATATTTGTTGCTCTTTTTCTACGATTGATACCAAAGGAACTCTAGTGCCCATTTTAATATATAAATAATAGTATTTGTTACAGAAGAATTTATATATTTTTTATAGCGGTAATGCTATTTTTAACGTATGAATATTTAGTATAATATATGTATAGTTGAATAGCGAATATAAATATACTAAAGATTTTTTGACAATCGCGAACAAGAAATTGATGAAATAATGCGAATATTCTTTTGGTGCAATCAATAAAATTATGTCGAATTCTTTTAAATTTTCAATCGTCAACAGTATTAAATTGTATTAGGAATTATTTTAGCGAATTGTGTGTATCGTATTTTATAAGGATTTATTTGAAATCAAACTCTATGTTTTCATTGGAAATTGTGTACGGTAATCCAATGGAAGAAATTTTAAGTGATATAAAATAATTTTAAATGTTTACCTTGCTAAAGTCGGCTTTAGTTGCGAATAAGATTTTAGGTATTTTATGAAATTTTTATGCGAATCAAATCAATTGTACATAATAGCGTTTTCACTATCGAAGTGCAGGATGAAAGAGAGACAACATTTTATACGATTGTCAATATTTATTGAACAAATTGTGGTTAGTCATTTTGGAGTAAAATTAAATGTTAGCGTGTCTACGTATTTTTATTGATGTTGAAAAGAATTTATCAGACTTCGCAATCGATAAAATCTTGGAAAATGAAGTATTACGCAAGGGTGAAAGTAAGAAATTTTAAAATTTAAATTAAAAGAAAGATCGTATCCGATCGATTTTTTAAAACTTTTATTGTGTACCCAACGAGCTATAAATAATTAATTTGTGGAAACCAATTAATTACCTCCGGGTGACATAATTATATAAATAATCATTTTGATACACACTTTCGTACAAAGAGTAAACTGCGACTAGAGTGTGCAATGACCGTGTGCTCAGTAGCAAAACTAAGCGAGCGGTCCGCGTTTTGTAAAGAATCTTCCGCCGTTCGCCGTCGGAGTGCGCTCGGAATACCTTTATCCGTCGTGCTCGAGGATGTGCGCGAGGCGTTAAGAAATTGTCAATTTTATAGAAAAAAAAAACTTTGTACCTGCTATTTGCGAGCTACTATTTTAGGATCAAATTGTACACCAAATATTATAATAAAATTTGAGATCTATTTATATCTAAGAGTTTAATATTTTATAGCTCAACAGATAACTTATTCATTTATCGATTATTATGAATGTATTATGTGCGAGTAGCTCATCGAGTTGCGAAAAGATTGAGAATAAAGCATGACTGTGTACATCTTTGATTTATTGTGCCAATTAATGCACGTGTGAATATTTTTTGCCACTGAATTTATTGTTCTGTACTATTTTACTGGTACAATTTTTATATCTTAGAACAAAATTTATTAGCAGTAAATTAATCGTATTGAAAGCAGATTCAATTACAAGAGAAAGTTCAGAGTTTAAAGCTTAAACGTCGAATAGCTTGTCAACAGTAGATAATGCCTCGCATAGGTAAGACACGCGTGCAGCATAACGCGCATACTTTTGCACCGACAATGGAATACTGTTTTTGAATATTTGGTATTATATAAGGTACATTTCATAAAAATGTTTATGAAACTATTCTTGTATTTAATATGAAAAAATATCGAATTTAATTAAAAATCTAGTGGTCGGTGTACCACAGGGTTCATTTATTTCTTGGCTTGTAAAATTATAAAGACATCGAATATTATACATTTCTCTTAGGCAAGTATCAAACTGATAAAAACGATTTAGCTTTAGCTATACAATTAA
Source organism: Megastigmus dorsalis (assembly GCA_900490025.1). Lineage (NCBI taxonomy): Eukaryota > Metazoa > Arthropoda > Insecta > Hymenoptera > Megastigmidae > Megastigmus > Megastigmus dorsalis. The sequence goes on along the minus strand of UELU01142828.1, from coordinate 39,749 downwards.
ACCGACAATTCAACAAGTAGTGCGAACATAAATACCGCGACTTATCATAATCATCAAGTTTAAAAATTACAGACAACATATCCACTCGGGAACGAGCACTTTCATTCATACCAACGTCTCGATAAAATATAAAAAGCTCACATCAAAGCAACAATGTAAGTTACGATAATTAAGGATAAACAATGTCCGATTGAAAACGTAAGCAGTCGTTGCTTACGCGATCACAATTACCTCTTAGCCTTAATAACGTTCAATCCATGCGCTCGAATGGTTTTAGATGTACACAACCTGCAGAGGTATACGCTCCTCCGCACGCGTTGCCGCATAAAATAACGCGAATTTTAAATGGCGGAACAATAGTCGGGGCGCATATAATCGAACGACTCGTCGCACGAGGGCCATTCGGTTGCGCAAGGCCCCGCGCGTACAGCCTCCCATAAACGAGGAGCGCTCGCGCGCGAGCCACAATTCCACATCGTGAATTATTTAGCGCTAATCTCGTATCTCGGAATAAAATTGGCCACGAAAGAAAAGTCCGAGTCGAAAAGGCCCCTCGAGGGCATATAAGCTAGAGATGGGAATGTGCGCGCGCGCGACGCAGGTATATAGTTTCAAGCTGCACGCGAGTGCATCGGACGATTTGTCTTGTATGCGTGTATCTGTGTGTGTGTGTGTGTATAAGACGGTTGGAGCGCAATTAAAGCGAGCGGTCTTTGGGTCGCGCGTGGCCTCGCGTCTACTCGTCTGTGTCGCTCTCTATGCTGCAGCAGCTTCCGTGATTCTACGGTAGCCTGCCGAGGAGAGGCGATTATTGTCGCCTCTGCGGTAACGGATCGCTACACCGGGCCAGATATATACGAATCGCTGCGACTCGAGGGAGTTATTCCTGCTGCTGTTGATGTGGGTAATAATTTTCAGGAGACTTTTCTTATATGGAGAGGGACGCGTCGTTTGGACAGACACCAATGACGAGCTGCTGCACGGCTATAAGCTAATGACGCGTCGCTCTATACGTTATAGGCTCACTGCGCCGCACGGGTCTCTCTCTCTCTCTCACGCGATTTGCGTTAGATGGGTCGTTTTTGATCTTTTGGATGATTAGAGTTGCGTGTCTGTGTAAACGATATTAGGCAGCTGATGCGCTTTTTCTTTTGGTTCTGCGCCTGGCGAGTATTGTTTTTATTTAGATAAAGTTTCAGTGCTTGTAAATGTAAAATCAATAAATGTCAATTTTTGATAATAAACCACAAGAGTGGTGGCAAAACGTTGCGCAGAATATTTTTTTGAGGAATAGAATAGTGCACATTCTTAGTGTAAATAACACATAACCACCATGGAGGTGAAAATTTAATATTATCCAAATAATGTTCGAATCACAGGCAATATTTTCATTTTTTAGAGACATGCGACTGATATGGAAATTGCACGTTATTTACAAAAGTAATTTTATGATAAGAAATCGTACTTTGGTCTCACGGAGAACATTTAGCTTTCATCACTCGAGCTCTGAATTTCGTAAATTACATAACTACACTTATCAATCGGTTTTTATAGACTGTTCACAATACTTAGGTCAAGCGCCACATATCTGCGAGAGCAAAACGTTAGTTTCCACTTCTTGTAGCACTCGAAGCATCAGGGCAGATTGCAGGACAGAGAGAGAGAGAGAGAGAGAGAGAAAATCTCGCGACGTATATACGTCAAGGTGCTCGCCGATCGCGTCTCGCTCGACACACGATACCTGCACTTCCGTATCTTCACCCTCTTTCTCGATTTAAAATCCAGCTATCTCTTCTTTCTCCGTCTCTCTCTCTCTCTCTCTCTCTCTCTCCGCTCCTAGTATAATGCCACGAGCTTATAGGTGAAAAACACTTTCACAATTGGATCGCGATAAATCGCATAGAGCCACGCGTCCTTCTCCTACCCACGACTATACGTAACCGCTTGTGCCGGGGTATTATACGACGACGGCGAAATCTAATCCGGAGAGGTACATGTATATATAGTGGAGCATGGATGATTCCAGAGCGCACCTGTCGACCGGCCGTTGAGATAACGCTCGTATTTGCCGACGAAGATGGACGTGCGCCACAGCAGCGGCTGTGCAGCTGGATAACGAGGGCCGCGAAAAATGGATCGAAATCGCGAGAGACCGACCGAGCGATGGCTCGCTTATGCACTGGCGCACAACTTCCGGCATGGAGATGCTACGGATACAGCGAGTTTTCGCGGAGATAGGGAAACGTTTGGAGGTGAATTTTCAGGGCGATTGGATCGGTGAGCGATCGATTAAACTTAATTAATTTTATCCGGGGATTGATAACTCGTGCGTAAAGTGAGGTAAATGTTATTGTAGTACTGCTACGCAAAAAACATTCGAACAAGGTAATATCTGACTGTGATTATATTTACTAAAAGCAGCGCTATTATCCCAGTAAATTTAGAGGAGAAATATAAAAATAGTTTGTGTTTTTGTAGTATCTTATGTAATATGTTTCGAACAGTATCATTTCTATTGATCTTACCAACCAAATATTAATACATCACAACTTTCTTCATAAAAATGACTTTTTCACTGTCGCTGCGATGAAAAGTCAGCTGCTGCATATACATCAAAAAGAAATGTTGACCTTGGAAACGCTTCGGCAACGAAGGCAGATTCGCGCGCCATTACCGATGTACCATTACTCAACTGAAACTGTCTCCGCAAGCCTGTCAAAGCATCTTTACCGTGCACTTCTCACGCTATATTTCTCGTGCTTCCAGTGAAAATTTCAATTTCAAATGAGCGCAGGTACATAAAGGCATAGATCGAAATAATATCGTCCCTTGCAGTGTCGGTGAATATCGCCGCGAGTTTGCTAATAGCTCAAATGAAGGTATATATATGCAGTATTTACGGGGAATGACGAATGGATGCGCAGCTCTTGTCGAGGGCATCCACGGCTTAATAACCCATTCGATCTTGCTCCATGTCGAGGTTGAATAAAGGGGGAGCGCTAGTTAATTTATTTCATTTACTTCTCTTTGCTTAAGTATGGATTTATATTTATGCGGACTTGCGTATTTCTATCCTGTCAATTGGCATATATTTATAAAATGTATATTTGCGTATATTTTAAATCTTTGAAGAACTATTGCGAATTTAAATTTTTAATTCATAACAATAACTGAAATGACAAAAGAAACAAACTGAAGTGCATACTTCTTTCGCTTAATTACCATAGAGATTCATATAATATTTAAAATCGTAAGTAGTGATAAGAAAAAAAATCAATCAAATTAAGATAAACATTTTTTATTTTCCTCTCAACAGCCGTGATGAATTGTAACAAAGGAATGTCCAACCAGCTCGAAAGTAAACATTGAAAACTAATTGAAGCGTTGTGCATGATTCATCATAACACTCGGCTTATGAATCTATTAACACAGACCTGCATTGCAAAAGAAAAAACGGAAACATTTCCACGTAATTAATAAATCCTATTCGGGCCGTGTGATAAAAACAAATCAATCAAATGCGCATCTTCTTAGATCTCTAGTCCACCACTATCGCGGTATCTCGAGGTTAATTATCGTACGCGCTTAATATAAAACATATACACATGCACAGAGCGAACCGATTATTAACCGGCCGTATATATGAGTAATTTATTCTAATGGCCATTAAGCGGCGAATTCTATTACGAGCTTTTATACGCCCGCATAGCGCAGTTATTATAAGCGAGCTCAAATTATACTTATTCAGTTTGTATATATATATTTATATGTATAAGCTCGATCCGAGGATTCCTTCGCGATGAGCTATTAATGAAGCGGACGCCCAAGCGCGTTTTTTATTCTTATGAGTTATTGAGTATACGCTCATGGGGTGCGCGTGCGTCGGTGTGAAAGAGATGAAAAGTCGAAGTGGAAGGTGGAGTTTCGTGCGAGCTTTGCTGTGTGAATTTTCTTGCACATTACTTATACAACAATTTTTAGTAATATCTTTTTACAGCATTTTTTAGGATAATATTTCGTTTTTGTTCTTTATATTGTCCATTTGTGGTTTATACTTTTCTAAATCTGGTCGAAATGTTTATTAATAAATGACATTTTTCTCTCTCAAATACAAAGCTCTGCATTCGTGAAAAACAGTTCCATTTTTTATGGTTTTTCAGTATAATAACTCGGAAAATTGAAAGAAGGCATCTTCGACGGACCTCGAATCCGAAACTTGTTTAGTGATAAACATTTCATAATAACAATGACAGATCAAGACCACCAAGCTATTGTAGCAGAAATGATAAAGAACTGTCAATGCTTCGATTTCATGCATTTGTTGGATTTCCACTTGACTTACTTTTTTGAAAATTAGGGTGATTATAGAGAGGAGGAGGAAGGAGGCTTGAACGCTTGTATCAAGATCATCTGTAAGTTATGGAAGAAAGATACCAGGGCAGATGGGATGTTAAAATAATGGGGGACTTTTGTTGACTTTGAGGACAAAAGATAAAGTTACAAAAGTAAGAAATAGTTATTAGAGGAGTTTGAATTTTTCTTTTAACGATTACAAAATTACAACTGTACTACTACTAACTGTGACTACTTTTTGTGAACTCTATACTTTTTTAAAGATTTGGTTACAGTTTAAAAATTAACGTGAAAGATTGAATTTATCTCTCGTCTAGAAATAACTTATTTTGGAAAATAATAATAACACCTCACTCTAGACATATCGAGCGAGTTTTTGTTGTCATTATCAATCACAAAATTGCTAACGTTCGAGCGTGTTCGTAACGCTCCTCTTCAGGATAATCATTTAAATAAATGGTAATTTTATACGGTATAGAGAACTATAGATACTCTATTAAATTACCGTTTATTTAAATTATTGCCCTGAAGAGGAGCATTACGAGCACGCTCGAATCGTTGGCAATTTTGTGTTTAATAAAACTAAAAACGCTGGCTTGTGAAGATCGAGACTATAGTGTCACTATATTCCAAAACAGTCAGAAGATAATTGAGGTTTTCTATTTTTTTTTAAATTATTTCTTTTTTTGAATATTTTTAATTAAAGATTGATTTAATGCAATTTAATGTACAGCATCTTATTTTATTTGTTTTATTTTCCAACACATTCAAATTGTAAACATTTTGATTAAAATTATTGAAAACATTGGGTAAGAAAAAAAAAATGAAAAAGAAAAAAGTCCGATCATGTTGGGTAAAACCTCATTTGCTTCCCATCATTACAGATAAATATGGTGCATTCAAACAATTTTACTCCCTTTGTCAAACAATTCGTCAACATCCGTAAGTTTGAAGAATTTTGCAAAATAAAAAAAAAATGGTAGTTGCACAACGGAAATGAGAAGCTGGAAACTTATACAAATTGAAAACAGCAATATATATGAATGGATGCGTGGTCATCAGATCCAACCTATTATTTTTCAGTATAATCGTAGCTACTTTACAAATTTCAAGAGCTTAGGTTTTAGGAGGGATTTTGAAAATCCGGCAGCTCCCAAAGTGAATCGTTGTTCCGGCAACCGCATGATAAATAAGTCAAGGGTTATTTTGGGGGAAGCATCGCGGTTAGTCTAATATGTGCACCGGGAGGATACTAATAGCCTGCCTAATAACACAAATACAGCTGTTAATCCGATTGTCTCACCGCTTAACTGCAGATTGAAATTCAACCCCTTCCGGAATCATTAGCGGGGCAGTTTCGCGGAAAATCCCGGGATAAGTGCTTTTACGGAATACTGCGCTCGTTTAATCACATAATGCTACGAATTCGTATTATTCTCTTAAGCTGTGATTTGACTTTGACTCTGTCTCATGATAATACATGATTTTGCCGTTATACTTTTTGATAAAATCTACCTATTCCACAGAAAGTATAGTTTGTTCTTAAACTTTTTGATCATTATAGATGATTTTGAGAAATAAGTGGCATTTATTTTCCTGTCGGTTCAATAAGTTGTAATGTAGTGTGTTCAAGGTAAGAAAAGCTATTGTCATTATGTGATGCAACTATTTATGACACCCTGTATATATTAAAATAGCAATATTATTATTTTACCTTCTGATCTTTCCATGCCCTAGGTAATTATTGCTGACGATTTCTTACCTTTTTGAAATGTGTATATCTCGTATACTCGCCGAAACGCAAATGTATAATTTACTGATCTAGATATATAGATTATACACAAAGATTTGGTCTTCGTATTAGGACTTGGAGAACTACACACAAGATACCATTAGCCTTTCGATTGATAAAATATTTAAGAAAATTTAATTATGCATCCATTAGAAATCTGCATTTTTTTTCTACACCGAAGTGCAATATCCCTTGCAAATAAAATGTAAATCTATAAACAACTCGTTAAAGACTTGGGAATTTTCATTTGCTTTCCACCGGATAGCTATAATCAAGTTTGTGGACACGGTACGCACACGATAAATAAACAGGAAACGATATATTTCAGCGCTTGGAATAAATTAAACGCACCTATCTATATTTAGCTGACCGTATGAATTCGCCGTCGCAGTCGTAAAGTTACACCCTGTACATATACAATCATTTATCTATGGCACGAGCCGCCGCCGCCGCAATAATTACGCGAAAGTGTGCATCTTCTCTCTTCTCTCGTCTCTCTCTGTCGGCTCGCAGCGGGATTATAATGATTGTACTCTCGCACTTCTGCGCGAGCGCGCGTATCAGGAAAGGAAAGTGACGGAGCTCGATGAAAAATATTATATACGCGATCCAATGTCATAACGTTAACATCTTCGACTAGGCCGATGATCGGTTAGGTAAGGCCGCTCATGTGTGGATCTTTATAGTTGCGGAATATCGTCGCAAATTGTTTTGATGGTTTTTCTCTTACTTTTTTATGAAAAAAAAAGGTTTATTTTCTCCTGTTCTCCATAGGGGCTAACCAATGGAATAATAATGTTAATGCGTTTATGTTGTAAAGTCACACGATTTTCCCGTATAATTTACTTTTTTCTTTTCTGGTCCGCGATGCGCGTGAATTAAGAATTTTGCAAGACGCTGTTACAGTGTTTTAATTTTAGATCGGCGAGCAGGACTTTTTCGCTAATTTCATTCCAAACCGCGAATATCTATTCCCCGTGATTATTCGCAATTATTCATGCGAAATTTTATTATTACACTCATTTTCAAAACTCATGTGCTGGAAAATTAATGTGGTTTGGATTTTCTATGCGCTTTTGTTATGTTGGCGCTCGCAAGGCGGATTTTCAGAAATTGATAATCATAAATGTTATATAAGTTGATTTAAGAGCTGCAGTTTCTGAGCGATTAAAAAGAAGTGTTCGCTCGTTATTGACCGAAAGCTGTTGCAAGAGTGTAATATGATGTACAGAATAGGAGACTTACTACACGAGGGGTTTGGAAAAACGATCGGTGAACAAGTGTTGACTTAATCCGAGACTGGTTCCTTAAGACTCGTTTAAATATCGCCACTCGACAAATTGGGACGAAATTGAAGGAACTGGTTTTGTATTAGTTGGTGAAAAAAATCGAACAGTGAATTCATGAATATTATAGTGACTTTGAAACTTGATATACTAGAAATTTTGTCACTGCTATGGTTTAAGTTTCTGGAATTGGGTCGCAATTACACCTTGCCTTTAGTGGTGATCCGTAATCTCTTCTAGATGCACAAGCATTAGAAACATTTATCGTAAACGAATATTTTGTAATTCAAGTTACTTGAAGTTTTTTTCATTCTCTTATTCTACTCGTAAACTGTTTGCTCTATTATAAGAGGTATATACTAACATAGTGTCTGCATCTGTCTAGGAAATTTTCGTCACTTTTTTTTTAATTGTATCACTATTTTCCACGATAAGTAAATAATTACAAGAAGAGCTGTCACAATACCTTTTATAATTATATGTTTCCAGTACAATTATACTATATTTTTCGCTCTCTACATTTTCAGTATGCAGGACGAGATTGGCCAGTATTTTAAAAATCAAGACATGAATATATTTACTACGAAAAGAAAAAAAACAGATAAAATAATATTTGTCTAAATCAATAATCTATACATTAAAAATTTGTCAGTTTATAATAATCTATACATGTATGAAATTTTTCATTTCAGTAATAACACGTTCGTCATCGCGTATTTTGAAATCATTCGAAAGTAGTAAAATTTCTTCTTGTTATTATTGTATTCTCTAAACTCATTATTGTTTGGTATCATTTTTAAGATGATGCAAGTTTTTAATAATTAACAAGATATATCGAAAGTAATTATGCAGATACATGTTTTTTTTTCTGTTTTGTAACAATAAAGTATATTTTCGTAGTCTCATACTTACCAAAATGATATGGCTTGTACATGTATATAATTAATATGAGCTCAGATGTCCAAGAAAGTTTTTGATGAGTATTTTTTTCAAAAGCAAAACTAATAATCTATATCAATCTTCTCCGGAAATTAAAGTAGAATTTTTTTAAAGTAGAATTAAAGGAAATGGATTGTGAATAACTGTAATTACGTTTGTAGTCTTCGATCATTCGAGACTACATCTAAAATACTTTTAATTCAATAAAATTTTCGAAACATCTCCACGACCATATCCACCTTGAACTACATCAAAATCGCTGAGAACGACCGACTGATCCATTTTCCAAAAGTAAAAAACCCGCCTTTTCGTAAGAAAGGACGAAATAATAAAATAATATCAAGTAATTCACACCCCCCGTAATTACCGTCGAATTAAAGAAAAATATAATAACGCACGAAACCACGAAAGCACATCTCGCACGTACATAGCATAAAAAAAATGAACTGAGAGTGACAAGAGAAGAAGAAGAGACACGCGATGGCCACGGCAACGTGGCTCGAGACAAAGAGAAACATTTCGTCACCGCGGCGTGAAAATCACTTAGCCATCACATACATACACACACACTAATCATTTGGTGGGCACTCGATTTTACTACAAGCACCACGGGATTCCCGGTGCTGCCCAATTATGGACAATCAAAGCGAGCGTATACGGACTCGTATACAAGAAACCCGTATACTTTACGCAAGATGCGTGTGTACCTACATATGCGGCGCGGGTGTGCAAGCCGATGAAGCGATCTAATGAATGGTCGTATTAAACGCCGTGAACGCGGGGATTGGACTGTTTAAGGGAATATCGATTATTCGAGGTCGCGGTGTGTGCGAAAGTCTCTCCGGCGTCGATCTTTATGGATTATTTAGAGCGAGCGCGGATCGATTTATCGACTGCTGCCTGGGTTCCCGCATCGATGCGCATAATTGGACGTATTTAGCGCGGGAAAAATGTGCGAGCTTATAGCGAGATGTATGGGGTGCTATTAATAGATCGGTTGGGGATTTTCGAAGACATTAATTTTGTCACGCTGAGGCTCTTTTTTTCTCGAAATCAACACTTGCTTGACCCTATTTTAATATAACTATCTTTAAAATATAACGATTTTTCAATATTCAATTAATTAAGTATGATTATTATTTTCAAGAAGGGTAGGCTTACGATTGTTTTTATAGTTTTAATCAATTGTCTTTTTATTTAAAAATTAGATTAAAAATTTCATGTAATCGCTCTATCAATATAATTTTGAGAAAGAGAGAGTGAACTCGTCCGTATGTGTTTTCCCGAGTTAGCCCATAACTGGCCTAGGTTTGACGTCGGTGTTGCGCAAGATATCTGCTTTCCTATGTGCTTCGTTTATTATTGGTTTTGCAATCAAATAAATTAATACAAAGGCATTTAAATAAATTATTTATTTTTCATCACTGAACATATTCATTTCTCATCTCGTTTAATAATTTTTCCTAAACGTTTGCAAAGGCAGGAATGCTCTTTTCATTATGCGAGAAACACTATGTTTGCGGAAATCGACTGCGTGAAAAATGCCCCGAAAGCAAAACTTCTCGTAGCGCGTGACCAACAGCGTTACTTACAATTTTCGCGCTCAAAGCCAGTTACACGCTCACACACACACATATACGGCGATCGAATGCATTACGTAGTGGGACGCGGCAGTGGCAGCGCAGCGCACGCTTTACGCACAATTATTCGCGCGGTCGGCTGTGAAAATGGCGCGCATCGATTTCAAAAGGCCCAAAGCGCGCTCTCAAGTCTATATACACACACACATGATAGGATGTACAAAAGGAATTAATTTTCCGCGGCGCGCACGCGCGTGAATAATGCGCGCCTGGCGCGATAAACAAAGTCGCGGCGTTACGCCGCCGCGCGCCGCGTATCGTTTCGCGTCGTGCGTGAATAATACGACGGAGCTGCACACGTATTTATAATTCGTTTGTAATAAAATCGGCTCTTGCGCAATCCCGATGCCCGACTGATTTATATATATTTAGCGCCACGTGCGCGCATCTTGTTTGCAAGGAGTCGCTGTAATTGATGTGTGCTGTGAGTCTGCGTATACGATTGTATAACGTGTTGCATACCGCTTTTCCAGGCTAATTATTCATCTAATTATGATCTGCGGAGAGACTGTTGCTGCGGTTTTGCGCGATGCGCGCTGGACAAAAAAATGTATTTGAAACGGCGATTTTAGATATTTTTTAATAGATGTTACGGGTATTTTAAATGTTGGGAAAGTCCAGCCACGATGTGTGAGAGTTTTTCAGGTGTTGTGGAAAATTATGCGAGGGATTATATGTCGGTTTTGATTGAAAAATTTTATTGTTTCGGAATGTTTTTCGAGCGGTGCGCTGGTGTTTTGCGCAATTTAATTTGATTTTAAGTATACGGTAATTTTTAGATGAGCATTGCGGGGATACTTTAAAAATTCAGTGAAATCGAACTGTGTAATATTCATCCTATGCGTGAATCAAACAACTTTCATAAACATCTGTCATTTATAACTTAAATTGCTGTTACGTCTATTATGGATGACTGAAAGTGCATTTTACTTCTGATTAAATTTTAGAGTATAATGATTTTGATTAAAAATAATATTGTGTTTATATGTGAAGAAAACGAGACTCTTTAGCTTGAGGTGAAATGAGATGATTATGAAAAATAATGTAAGTAACAATAAAAAAGAATTAAGCGTCCTGGATAGATTATATCTTGATTATTATTATTACCATGACTGACTCATTGTTAACGCAGATTAATCTAAATAGGTGCTAAATAGACGTTTAGAAAAGCGTTTTGAGAATACGTTGAAACATTTTTACTTTTGTTGTTTTTACAATTAACAAATGGGTTGGCTTTAGTTTTCTCGGAATTTTACGATAATGAGTGATTGACTGGTACTATTTGGTCGATAACAATTTCAAAATAAAATCTGAATTTATTAAAAATCTTCATTCAAGCAAAGATTTCTTTCGCACAAAAGTAAGTTAAATTATGTCATATTGGTTCACTTATTGCACAAATGTACACATTTCAAAGCGTAAGTACTGAAAATTCAAAACAATCATATCTTCAAAAACGATTTTCACTAGAACATCAACATCTATTTCTTATCACTCCCGAAGGCAAAACGAAAGCATCACCTAGGAAAAATTTCGAAATCCACATTCCTGCATCATAGCGTAAAATATTTTTCACAACGCACGCGGAAATCGTTGCCAAATCGATCGCAACGCTCCTCGCAGCGAGATGTATTTCATCTATACCACGAGCTGCAGGGACCATTTTTTTTCACCAACCTCTCCGTGCGCGCGAATCTTCGCTCCTCTAAAGTGCCGCAATAACATGCCGCTTTTCAACACGCGCTCGTCATAAGTAACGCCAGAGAGAAAGAGAGAAAGAGAGAGAAAAGTAAAGGAAGGGAAGAAGGAACAAAAAAAAAACACGAGCGCCTTACTCGTCCGGCAAAGCGAAACGGCACTCGTATTAACATGCCATAAATAATTCAGTAACATCTCAATGTACACGCTTCCACCAGCGTATATGTGCGAAGAATAGAACGCAACTGGAATGAATTGTTGAAGGCAAGAGCCGGAGGAGATGAGACAGTAACGTGGTGATAACGATCGCGAGAGTGAAAGAAGAAGGAAATACAATAGTTGTAGAGGAATTTTTTTTATGTAGAACGCAGCACCTTACCGATTTCTATGTGTATGTAAAGCAGGTTGGCAAGAATCAACACAACAAGGGTTTAACATATAAAATATGAATAGAGCAGTTATTTTATTTTACATCTAAAATTCAATGAGTTTCAAAATTAAAAAATTTTATTAATCCTACTTTATAGTGTAGTACTGCATAGTGTAATACTATACTGCTTTATAGTTAATAGTATGCTGACAGAAAAAACAACTACCTATCAATAGTTTATTGCAAAAGTATTGCTAATTATTCATTTAAAATATTAAATTTAAGTTGAATAACGATGTCATATCGAGAAAACGCGATTTAGAAATTTTAAAAGACCGATATTACAAAAATAGAACCATGAAATAAAATGTTTTATCGATTTGAAAATAAAACGCATTTTACTACAATATTAATACACATTTTCCCTGCTAAAAAATTAACGAGTCGAGCTGGTTGGTAGACTAGCTTCTAGCTAGATCTGTTAGCTAATTTCTAGCCAGAATCTAATAGCAAGCTGGCTAGCAACTCGTTAAGGGTTTATACGTACAGCTGTACATTTCCCTACTAGAAAATTTAACGATATATCAGCCATATTGTAGCTAGATTTTCATGATATGCTTACAATCGACATAATCGACGAGTATGAGTAGTTATAAGGTCGCCGATGATAGTGTCTAGGTAGTGCGCTCCGTAGCTTTTTGTGTCTTGGTGTGGGATTCGGTCGTACTCGATGTCTATAGGTGTGTAGACTTGCCGATGATGACGTCTATCAGCGTTATATAATAGACAAATTTATATTTTTGGAATAAAAAAGGCATCTATGAACAGAGTTTTGATGTCTAATGACATTGTGAAGCTGGAAATAAATATTTATTCTAGGCACAGTGTTTTGATGTTTACCGGTGTATCGGTGACATTGTAAAGCTGTAATTAAAATTTTGAAAATAATTAAGCTTCACATCTTATTTGTGAATGGATTCTAACTATCGTAATGATATCTGTAACAGATGCCAGGACGGTAATTAATATATAAATTAACTGTTAACATCTTATACAGACTATACGTAGAAAAAGTAATATTTCTTGTTTTCTTTTTAGAGTGTCGATCTAACAGTAAGTATCATAATCTTTCTCTTGTATATACAACGTGATTAGAAATTTAAAAAAGAACAATATCTTTTTTAGAACCATGAATTAATAGTTTCTGGACATCGTTCGCCAGGTAATTTTATTTTTGTAATGTGTTTTTCTAGTCTGTTATACCGAAGAGTTTAAATCTTATCCAATAATTGCTAAAATTGAAGTTGAGTGTTTGCGAAACGATAGAGAAAACAAATATGGTTTTCTAAAATTACTTTTTTTAAATACATGTAAATCCTGGCGCTAATTGACATTTCTACTGCTGCAATAACTTGTGTTAAAAAGTTTGGCACATGCTTTTATTTTTTTGTAAAAGATAGTAATTAAGAGCTTTATTCGAGGCTTCATTAATTCAGCTATTATGATTTTATATGGATAAAATGCTATCCATGTAACTGAAATGGATTTCATAAATATAAGTCTACTTCTTAATTATTACAGGGAAGAATGACATGCAAAAATTACACCCAAAAATGTAGAAACCGTACTCAAAGTTTATGCGAGATAACGTAATGCAGCATCTAAATGATAAATTATAACATTCAAATGATGAAAATGAGCTTCGCTTAATTGTTTTGTCCTCGTACAGTTTTTTTAGAAAATTATATATGCCATAAGAGATATGTGAATAATATCAGGCAACTTGTGAAGAAATTCGAGAGTTTCAATTCAACTTATGTTGATACCTGTCTAGCTGATCACGCTGAATATAATAAAAAGCTAAACGAGGCTACGATTAAACCCTTCAGAGTCTAGCAATACACAACTGCCGATTATAATTGGAAATGAGGTGTTGGTACCGATAGGCGGTAACGTACTCTATATTCCGGTAAATATAGACTTAACAAAACTGCCGAAACTATCACCGAACAGAACTGGTCTGCCGATATCTCCTTTTAACGCGCTGAATGAAGATAATTAATGCAATTTAATCGATAAAACTGATTTGTTAGTGACTAACTGTATAACCTATTACTAAATTAAAATTAGAAATATATTTATCAAACTATTAGGTCGATTATACCAAAATTATTTTTTGGTTAATTGCGAATACACGACAAAGTGTAGTTTCGTTAAAAGTAGTTCAAATATACGAAGCGACATATTGCTAACGTTACCTAATGGATTACGATTCTTACATTATAAGTAAATTGATATATATTCGTGCATCTTCTAAACGGCATTAGCTCGCAACATTCGTAACACATCCGAGTAATATAATCATAACCTCGTGCAGTAATTATTCTCAACAAAAATTCTGAAAATTAAACACCCACAATCCTTGAACGATTGATCCTTCGACCAAATTTCACACCAACGCCATCTAAGGAATCATAATAAACTCCATCAACCACAATCGCGCACAAGGCATCACCAGTAATTAGAACCAAATGAAATTTATCTTATTCTCATGAACTCCCTCACACACAAAGAGTCATCGAGTGGACGCAGTTGCAGTGCAGCAAGGAAGAAGAAGAAGAAGAAGAAGAAGAAGAGGGTCTATGTATATAGAGTCGGGCGTTTGCGTAAAACACGTGGAATTGCGCCAGGTCTTCTAACGATGCGCGCGCGCGCGAAAGGGGAGAGAAAGAAGAAGACTAAATATCTACCACACACACACAACTGTAATAATAATGGCAGAGCAGTAGTAAGGCACAAGGCACATTCACTAATAGCTTATGAGAATTATCGCGTAGTAGGTGCACGCAACGCCATCCAGCATGCGACTCTCCGCATAGTTGGTGGTGCGAGAGTGTGAATCCAAGTGGTTGGATGTATATATATGTATATGTGAATCTGTGGTATTCCGAGTGCGCCGGGAGAATGATTTTTCTGGGTGGAACGAAGGCTGTGGGATGTGTTTGGCATTTAGAGTAATTTTCTTTTGTGAATGTATTTTTTTTAGCTCTATTGAGACTTTGAAGTTTTATCAATCAAGAAGGAGCGTGGATATTAAACTGTATAATTCTTGTGCATTTTATTTACAGGTTAAAAATTCAAAATTCTATAAAGTAAAATGCGACACACTGAACAATGATAAAATCGACAGGTGTGCAGGTATGCGAATTGCTGTATACCCCCATTATGCGTTTACCTATACATGTATAAATGACAGAAATTGTGATCCAACGCATCTGACCGCAAGCGTCTCTAGATTGTACAACCACCAGTCGAGGCTGCAAAATTTAGCCCAGCTAGACGTAAAGAGTTTTTAATGACAGTGCGCGAAGCGCGAATTCGCATGGAAAATCACATACGCGCGTCGTCGCATCAGTCACCTCGTTAACGACTTTAAGTGCGGCACTTCTCCTTCCTACTTCTCTCTTTCCCCCGTCGTTATCTTCATATATAGGACTGGAAAGCTCTCTCTCTCTCTCTCTCTCTCTCGCGAAGTTGGCACCGCGCGAACGGCGTAATTTATAATTTCAAAACAAAAGAGCTCGCGCGCACGGTGATTGATGGAAAGCTGCGGCATCTAATACGCAAGGACTTAATGTCGATAATTGTGGAATGCGATTGATCGAAGTCTACCATGTTCCGAGTATGTACATATGTGTATATATGATCGATGTCGCGTATAACGCGTTGAAGTGGGGAAAAAAGTTAGAGACTAGAGAGAGAGAGAGAGAGAGAGAGAGAGAGAGTGCGAATTGATAAATTGGAAAATTCCTGCGCGTTACCTAGTTTGTGTGTTGAAAACTAGCGGCTCGAGGAAAGAGGATGCGTACATTGTTGCTTGGACATTCCGCCGATCGATGTTAAGGATTGCGAAAGATTTTGCCGTTTTCGCTGAGATGTTCGTTCTCGATTTTTCATATAAAGATGTGTTCTTGTACACTTTTTTTTTTAACGGAAATCTATCGAGCAATGTAGGCCAAGACGCAGAAGAAATGAATTTATTTCAGCTTTTATGGGAATTTGATTTTATATTGTAGACGAGTTTCAATCGCGATGACGTCAATGTATAAAAAAAGTTTGTGCGATCGAATGCGTCCTTTATGTTTACTCGCTCGCCTGTATTTTCTATAGTTGATTTTGCAATATTTAATCGATTCATAAAAAAAACCTGGTTGAAATTCAATACCACCGTTTATATGAAGCCGAGCTGAACTAGGACTCAGCTGGGAATACGATATCCTTCCCTTCTAGTATTTCCGAGAATCTGCTAGCATGAAATTATCCTGGTAAACTAAAATTTAGCAGAATATGAAAATATTACTCATTATCTTTTCTTCGGTAAATCTCTAATACATATATTTTTGTAAGAATCCGGAAGCGCTAGAACATATAATAATTTCACAATTACCTAAATATGTTGGGGATTCAGTGATAACACTTACCTAAAGTAAGTATTAGCGCATTAAAAGTAAAGAAAAGTATATGGTTCTGGTGTTGCACAAGTCATAATGATGATGGATGAATACTGTACGGGTTAAATTGGCAAATTGAAAGCACATAACTGCACCGATGACTTTTTTTTCCGGCAAGCATCAGAAAACCTAATTAGCACACTGACACTGTAATATCAACTCATTTTCTGTGTATTTTCATTAAAAAAAAAATAGATCTACTATTCCGAATCGAATTTTTTGTACGTACTTACGTGTACTTTATATTACAATATAAGATCCCATTAAATGAAAAATGATGAACGGTAACTTTCATTAATTACCATTTTTATTCGTGTAGGTAGCTCCTCTTTTATTGAAATTCTAAACCTACTTAAATTTTCTCATTAGGTAGCTATTTCACAAAGTTTAATTAAATTACCGGGAAATAATTGTAGCATCACACGCGATGTGTGCATAAAATGTCGATAATAATAAAAAAAAAAGCGTTGCAAAATCTCCGTTTCTCCTTAAATTTGCTGTTGCAACGGCTGCGTGCAAAATCGTTTTGGGATTTTTTCCCACATCGATGTACTATGTGTGGTATTAAATTTCTTGAATAATTGCTCGCGGATGCTCCAATCTATATTTCGTAAATTAATAATGTACCTAACTCCGTGTGAACGAGATTTTAAAAGGATCCCTTGATGCCTTGCTGAAATCGAGAACCGAATATAAACTCTTGATTATAAATGATAGGCCGGATCGGTCTATGGGACTGGCGAAATTCTATTTTCTTTTCTTTTTCATTCTCCTGCAATTCCAATTGATGTTTGTCGAAATTGTGACACAAAGACGAAAAATATCGTCTCTTTTAGAAATTCAAGTTTTCACTCATTCTTCAAAGCTTTTATCAGCTTTCAAAAGAGACGATCGCATTTATCATATCGGAAAGATCTTTCATTAACTTTCGCAGATATTGTAATGGCGCGATTTTGTCTTTGAGTTATTTCGGCATGGCTTACTATCTTGAAGTTTATATACGGGCAGACACTTGTCTTGAAGACGAAAGGCTTCATTGCGATCGATGGAGTAGAAAGCAAAGAAAAACAGAGGATTGAGAGGCGTTGAGAGGTTTGACGTTATAACATATAAGTAGCAGCACGAACAATCGATCTCTTTGATTATGACACATCGTGAGATATTTGCCCAATCACCTACAAACCTACTCGCGATGTTTCTCATCATACAATAAAACTTTTTTTTTTTCAAACGTTAAAAATTTTCTTGTTAAACGCAGTACTAAACGACGCAATATTACAAATGATAAAAAATCAAACGTAAAAGAGGTCGTCGTTTACTTTGGCACATACAACAACCCTTTATGTAAGCAAATTCATTATTATATTTTAAATCTGTGTAAAAGACAATTCTACAAATTAGAAAGGAAGTAAATCCAATGCCTGTGACAAAATACCTGATGTACTCGCAATTTATGCACGCTCCTATACAATTTGCTCGATTCGCAAAACCGCGTGGCAGCAGCAGCAGCGTAATTCCAAACAAAAGTGCGGACTAAAAATAGGTTATCTCCGCGCATCATCGAGGATTCCGCAGACTTCGTCGCGCTCCGCGGTCGCTCGGTCGAAGAGAGAAAAATCGGCCGCTTGCGAGACTGCGATCCCCGCATTCGCTCACATACACACACTCAGAGAGAGAGAGAGAGAGAGAGAGAGAGAGAGAGAGAGAGTCGAGAAATCTCTCGCGACGCTCTAACTCTTCTTCGCGCCTTGTGCAACCGCGTGTTGCGAGCGAATTTTCATGCTTAGATCATCGTACACCTAGTGCATACAGGCGTGTGCGCTTGCACGCGAACGATAAACATATAGCAGAGAGGAGGGCTAACGAGGAACGAGAGAAGAGACAGCCCGCAGATGTAGACAGTACGGTTGGCGCGCTAAATTATTCGCTCTTTTTACCGGCACGCTCGGCTTGGATATGTACGTATCGCGCACTCTGGAAATGACACTTGTTATCTAAAGTAATGATTGGTTGGCGCACGTCCGAGTTTTCGCGCCGAGTAGTATAACGAGATTATGGTAAGTGGCGCGTGGCTCTGTGCTGTCCTGTGCCGTGTATTACGAGCTGCTGAGATATGATTGGAGGTGGTTTTCGCATTTTACTATGGTCATGTATAGGCGAAGAGTTTTCTGTTGATGCGGTAATCTGATTGCTTGGGAGCTCGAGAATGATTTCTCCTTTTGATTGTTTCGTGCGACTGGAGTTTAATACGTTTTATTAAGTTTTTCGGGCACGCAGAGGTTTTTATGGGATTTAACATATTTTGTAAATCTTTATTTTTAATTTGGATTTAAAAACAGAATTTATATCGTTCTTAGTGTCGTTAACTAAAACGTTGGTCGCCAAATTGATCAGAAATTCTGTCAGTTTTACTTGATGGACTGGAGTAAGAATGAGTTGAGTTGATTCAATTTCTAGCCAAATTTTCACTTATAAACTCATAAACTTTATTCTTTTGTACTCTGCACAATCGCTTGACAGTTGTCTAAACAGAAAGATAATCTTTTATGATAAGCGAAATAAAGTATAAAAGTACCCTATTCAATTTGAAATAAATTCTTTTGCCGTTTTTCTAAACTAATTAGTTGAACTTAAAAGCATTAAAGTTTTCAAAAGATATGGCGAAAACACACCAACATTTTGCTCTTTGAAAATCACGTATTTTTGAAATTAAAGAAGAAAAATAAATTTGAAACACATAACTAAAAATCTACAATTTTTATAGAAACAAATCTTCCTCCTTTAAAAAGCGAAAGCATTAGAAAAAAGTTCGCTGCACTTTTGGATATTTTACTTTGCACGATACAAGATAATACATATAACAGAAGGAACTGCTAATTATTTTTGCAGATAATTAATTTTTAAACAAAGGCATATTTTTATAGCTTATTATACAGTTTATTTTT
The DNA here is from genome assembly GCA_900490025.1 of Megastigmus dorsalis. Taxonomy (NCBI): domain Eukaryota; kingdom Metazoa; phylum Arthropoda; class Insecta; order Hymenoptera; family Megastigmidae; genus Megastigmus; species Megastigmus dorsalis. The sequence goes on along the minus strand of UELU01142828.1, from coordinate 20,215 downwards.
GCCATTTGTATTTGAAATTTTTCTTATTTACATGGTTTTACAAAAATACATCGATCTCCTTCTTCAAATAAATAATACATTCAGTTCATAATTTATGTACAAATAACAATTTTAATATTCGTAGAACTTTAATTTATTTCCTTGAAGCTCCCAACCACCGATGCGCATATCATCTGTTTTGATATCTTTAACGGCATTGAGGATAAAAGGTATGTAGGATGAAACTCTGGCGTAAATTGCAGGGGTATCAGTCTGATCGCATCCTTTCATCGAAGAATCAAGTACACCAATAACAGTGTTATTGTTGATAACGAGTGGAGCACCACTGTCAGCCTATAAATAAACGATCAATTTACATTTTCTATTTAAATTTGGTTTATTATTTAAAATATCGAATCCTAATGAACTTACCGAACAGGTGCCTGCAGCCTTGTCAGGAATTCGTGAGATTACTCTAGCGCAAATATTGCTCTCGTGAATGGGCGACTGGCTGAAATATAAACCGCACTCAATATTGCCGACGACTTTCGCTTCTATGTATCGGAGTTTGTAATCTGCATCATCGCTAACTTCATATAATTGATTATCTAGCGGGAATCTTCTCATTAGGATTGAATGCCATCCATAGCCAGTCACAATAGCCTTGTGATCTTCATAACTTATAAATCTTTTACCGTCTCTATCAGCCGATTTTGGTAATCGCAGTTTGAGCAACTTCGAGTTTGGACCGATGCCCAACGATTTTTCTAACTGGAATAGTAAAACGTATAAATATTCAACATTCAGGGACATAAAATATTCAAGTATCCTATCACAAATGAAGGTTATGTAATAAAACTAACATTAAGGTGGTTCATGCGTGTCATTCAGGGGTGCGGTGCGCGGGGCGGGGGAAGTTCAATTCTGACTTCTGTAGAAGTGTTATGTATGAAAGAATCGAACTAGTAACAAAACTAAATCGATCTAAAGATATCGGCTAGATTAGATGCGTATAAAAATATTCTGATTTGAAGTCCGCAAAGGTACCTACAGTAATGGGTATTTTTTTCTTTCAATCAACAAAAGTCTGTTACGAAGTTTCGAAAAGTTGGTATTTTCAATAGCAATATTGCACTAATAGAGATCCGTGCACGCGAGTCTGCTCCGGCTGTTGCAGCGCTTAGAAGTTACTTGAATTTTTTTTACGTTTACTTCGATCAAGGACTAAAAGTATTAGTTAATTGATTCTCTATTCCACCGTAAGATTTTGTTTTACACTACATATTTGTTCCCATAAGATTTAAAAAATGTACCTTTACAACAGCAATATCGGCCATCACACGATGGTGTCCATGCTTCTTGACTACCTTGTGATCGTATGCTTTGAGCACATAAACCTTCTCAAAGTTAATCCTGATTGCGGGTTTTTCCGTTTCTTTGGCATACGTGGCTCCCGCCACGACCTTCATATCTCCTCTGAATGAGCCTTCGTCATTGAGGACACAATGAGCCGCCGTCAGTATGTGCCTATCTCCAATGATGCCGCCGCCACACTCCAGACCTTCGTCGAACAGTATTGAGACCTGATAAGGGAACTCGTCTTTTTTTGCCAATACACCACCGACGATCGTCTCATGACTCAAACGAGCTTCAACTATTTCGAAATTTTAATTTGTATTAATAAATTGAAACATTGTAATGAAATGAAAATGTTGCGTTAAAGATAGGCAATTGCTTATGTTATAGTAACTCACCAACGCTAACAAGAATACAGGTTGACAAAGCGATGATAGAAAATAATGTATTAGTTGGATACATATTGATAACCTTGCTGTTTTAGGATTACTCCGCGTGCAAGTCCATACAAAAAGTGGGATTTTGGCAGAATTACGGAAGCTATATATAATCATCCGTTTCCGCCAATAACTGAAAAGAAAAATTTACGATTCATTGAGATAACAATAGCGCGATTGTGAATTATTCTGCTTTGAGCTGTACTAACTGCCGTTACTAACGTATCTATTATTTGCAGTAAGTGCCGATTCTATAGAAATTATCATATCTTCTTATAATGATGTTTTAATTATGAACGTATGTAGAAGGGTATCAATGTTGATTTTTCCGCTCACTTAATTGATAATCCAAGACAAACTTCTATCGTATTTTTCGCTAAAAGTATCATTATTTGACTTGTTCGGGAAACAAACTTGAATGAAAAATGATAAAATTATAAAAGCTTGTAAGAACAGCTGTAGGAAAGAATGGAAGAATAGCTAATATTGCGGTGTCTAAAACATGCTTTATTTTGAAATTTTTAATTTGTGTAAACTTAAATTATACTTTGTATACAAAATATTTATTACAGTACAATTTTTTAATACGTGGAGAGAAATTCTATAGTAACAATTACCATAGTGTTTTATGATCCCATCATAAACTGTTAAAAGTGGAAAGATCCTATTGTAATTTTTCCAAGAAACTATTATAATTTTTACTAGGAAATTTATTTTCGTCTCAAATTCTGTAGAATCGCATAAAGATGGTTAATATACATTGATATAAATGTGTATCAAAAGACACTATCTAAAATAGATCTTTTTATTTTATTACTAATTTAAAGTTTTTTTTTTATTAAAGTGTTCACAAAAGGAAACATACATATATAAAATAATATCATAGACAAATGATTAAATAAATTAAAAAATTCTAACTTTTAAATGAAAAACGATCTATGTCGAGTAGTTTTTATTCACTTTGATTTACATCAATTTATTCACTAAATGATTTTTAATATTAGTTTTGACCATTTATTTTATATTTTTTTGTATAACTAAAACAATAATGATACGACGAAGAAGTGAATAAAGTTTTAAAACATAATTATTCTGTAATTATAAAATAAAAATTCAACAATTACAAAAACAAACTGAAAGCTAAGATAATTAATATAATTTTGTGGTATCATTGGAGTATCATAGAGTATCGTATACTTTTTACGAATAATTTAATTATTATTTTTAGTGGTGTTCACAAAAGGTCAGTTTCTGTCGAGTTGCTATTTCAGTAGATTCGGAGAAGGAAAGCAAAGAAGTTTTTCATGCAATGAATAAGACAACTAAATATTTGTTTTTAACAATTGTAGGAGATATGCATTATGGAGCTTTATGCATTATGGAGCTTTACAATGAACCAAGTTTTATCCAATCCTTTGCGTCAGTGATTATTCCGCTAAGGGATTATTTATTCAAATGAATCCAAACTCAAAGTAGCAATAATTTGGTGACATTTAAAAGAATTAAAACATGAACACCTGTTTCTTTGGTCGCAGATTTCACGTTACACTTGTCAATCTACTCATTCAGTTTATTAGTTTTCTTGAAATAACATCCGGGAAATGTTATTAGTTACGCCTAATTTGAAGTCATAATCTTTATTCGCGCTACTAGTTTTACATAATTATATCATTATTGATAAGAAAAAATTGAATAGTAACCACATTTCTATTAATGTTAAGTAAGACTTAGTTTTCTTAGCACCTGTTTGTGAGACAATTAACACACATACTGTATGAATATTACACGAGATTAAGCATAAAGTGAAATTCAATAAATAAGAAAATTAAAAGCAGTAGCATTCTAATATTCATGATACCCTAAATTTGATATAGATAGAGACAGAAATAGCTGAGCTACACAAAATAATTGTAATTTATAGTAATAATAATACATCTATACAAAGGTAAACAGTATATATTTACTATCAACTCTTTTCGATTTTATATCTGTTTATTATAATAAGTGTTATAACAATAAAAATTAGTATTATTATTTACAGAAATTTACATGCTATATATTCTCTACATATATTTACTCCGCATTGTCAATATTTTATTTTTATATTACATTGATATAAACAGATTTAAGATTTTCCTATTAGCGACTAACTGTTGTCACATTTGGCAAGGTGGTTAACTTCAAGCACGTAAGTGACTGACCGAATATAGGGTGATTCAATATTATTAATAACTTTTTGAATAGAAAGTATAGACGACATGACTCTGGTGCACAAATCACCAAAATCTATCTCGTCGCGTCCAACCGCACCGACCAGAAATCCAATCACATTGCTGTCGTTGAGAAAAAGTATAGATTACTACTGTCAGCTTGTAAATTTGTAGTTGGCATGGAAATTATTATTAAATTAATGGAATTCGTGATAATTCTCTCTTTTCACATTACTAGTACTAGGATTTTGGTCAAGATTGATCCAATTGACTCCAAAATCAGCTGCAAGAGGCTTTTCCCTAGAATACAATGAATTAGAATATTTAGGTAGCAGCCATTTACTGAATTGTTGACTACTTTTCAGCTTTAATGCTTTGTAAAGTTATAGAATGAGAATAATACGTTTTACTTTTACGCCAGCTATTTTGTGCGAAGAATATAGTTTAATATATTCCACGCAAGACTCGGAACTATATTTTCCGGTACTAATCGGTGATAATAATTACCCGATGGTTAAAGAGTCTGAGTAATACTTTAAAGAATAAAAAGATAAAAAGTTAACGGTATTTATTAATTATTGACTTGTTAAACGATAACGAGTTCCTGCAAAAAAATATTCTTGTGCGTATGAAATTTGCGTGAAAAATAGACTTGAAATAATACATCTTTATTTTCACCGTATAATCTCTTAAGTACAAAAGTTTACTGCAAAGGAACCGATTCCCGCATAAAGCATAAATTCATTCACACGATCATCAACCCCAAAGTCTTTATCCATAAATTTTCCATCCCCGAATTATCTTATGGATCCGCAACACACAATCCCACATCTAGATTCTCCTCCGAAGCTCAGATAAGGAAAACACAATCGCGGAACAACGTGGGTGAAGGCAAAGCGATCGTCGAGCGCATTCGCGGACTGCGCAACACGAGTCCATGTTTCGTCGTATCGCGACTACGGAGTCGCGTATAAGATGACCCTTCGTTTTCTCTTATACTGCAGGCTTATTTCTGCGGGCAAGTGATTCGCGCGCTCGCGCCGTGAATTAACGACGTCTGATGCCGGGCTCATCTGCTTTTTTCATCCTTTAATCGTACCGCGTCTCTGCCGAGTGCACACGTATAGAAATGCACCAAAGTCGAAAGCGAACGTATAATCTATATATACGCGAAATCATAAATTTTATCGTTTTACTTTGTGAACGTGTGAGCTTGGCCGCCTCGCCGTACGAACATCTTGTGTTGCGTAATTCTACGTATGCATGTACATGTGTGTGTGTGTGTGTGTGTGTGTGTGTGTGTAATGTGGTCGAAAGTAAGTTTTGTGAGATCGTATGATATGAGATGTGCGATGAGCGCTTATGTATTTCATTTGTCTGGATAAGGAAGGATGGTATTTTCGAGGTGCAATTGTATATTTTGGGACGATATAATTTATTCATATGTTTTTAACTACATAAGGTAAGATAACGGGATCGATTGGTTGAACGGAAGATTAGAACACATTATATTATAAAAAGAAACATTAGTTAAATTCTCGTCATTAGTGACGTAATATTGTGGATTCTAAATTATTCTTTTGTTCTCGTCATTATTAGAGAGAAAAGATACTCCGCACGTTTGAAAGACTTAGTTTTTTATGGAAACTTATACAATCGTAGTTTTGAAATATCTTTGAATGAATTCCCTTTCATGCGCAATTTCTTATACATGTCTTAATTGGTATTTAATGACCAGAATAAATTAAGACTTTTTTATCGATGCAGTTTATTGTAAAATTAGAACATTCTATTTACTTAAATATGTCGTCTGTCCGTATCCTGTAGTATTCTACTTATTAAAGTTATCGAATTTATTTCCTTATTCTATATTCCTTTTTAAATAAATAATAATAATTCAAACAGAAATCTATTCCAGAATCTTATTTCTAATTAAATATAATAGCCGTTCACTCAGGGAAATGCAAAATTTATTACTACCTCCTTTTATGATGGCTTCGAGACATCTTTCCTGAAATTATAGCGCAAGAATTTTGAATCTAACTTTAATTTGCACTTTATTATTAATTCATAAAGTAACCAATTCAGCAATTACAAGTTGATCGATGACATCCATTAATTACCTACCGCTAAATAAATCTGCTTGGAAAACATATCCAACGTATAATATACTCAAATCTCGAAAATAAATGAATCTATTAAACCATTCCCTCAAAATCTCACCTTATCAAAATTTGCGTACAATTCTAAAATAACATCAGGATAATCTTATCCGAACCACAAACAACTCAATCAATCAGCGTATTGTCACCGCTACTCCTAACCCAATACCTTCCTATAACTAACGCTTACGACGAAATCTTTCAATTAACAGATACCATAGCATTTTTCGTCCCGCTTACTCGCCGATATAAAAAAAAAAACTAAAAGAATGAAAAAAAAATTCCCGGCCTCTGAAAGATCCTTATTTCAGCAACAGGCCGAGCTCGTCAAGCGTCAGAGCGCGTGGAATACGTAATAAAACACGTCGGGCCCGGTCTATCTCTCAGGATGTTGGGTTTCGATCCCCCGCTCAATTACAACGTAATTAACGATAGGGCAGATATTCGCTCCCTCCCTATACTCGCAAAGTATAAATCCAATCTCTCTCTCTCTCTCTCTCTCTCTACTGTAATAGCCAAGAGTGTGTAGTGGCAGTACGGAGGTAGAGAAGAGAGGAGTTTGATGTCCCGCGCGTTCGAGTATCGACGTCGCGCCGCGGTCGCCGCTTCATAAATTAACGCGCGCCGCCGCTTTCGAGCTTGGCTGCACGACCACGCGTTTCGCGCGCTGTGCATCCCGGGGAGCGAGGGACTCGCGCTCCTGCAGCGCGCCAATCAATTATTATTCACCGCTCCTGCGATGCGGCGGCGGCGGTTCGTCTCTGAGCGACGAGCCGCGCGTGGATTTTCTACTTTATGGCTCTGACCTGTGGTAAATACTGCGACGCACCGCATTGTGGAGGCGTATAGCTTTTAGATGGAAATCATTTTTCTCCTCTGCTACTGATTTCATTCGAATATTTTGGAAAAATATTGCTTGATATTTTTTGTACTGCTTGTTACGCTTTAGATTTGCATTAGGCTTTCGACTTGGAAATGTATATGTAATACTTCACATTCATTGAAACACTGTTTTCATTAAAACACTGTTTGATGCACAGTACGAAGTAAGTTTGAAAATTCAATTTTATCAATGAATGTCGTTTTGTATCATGTTAGTTTTCACTTTTCAGGATTTTTTTAAGCTATATCCTTTATCCAATATTACTAATGGAATCAACAAAAACATTTAATTAATAAGATTTTAATCTTTAAGATTTACCTTATACTTCAGTATAGATGTATGAATAGCTTTTTACTCTTAAATATTATAATCAAAATACGTTACAATGCGTTATCAATCAAAGTAAGATACGTTTTCTATTAACCAATTTTCGTTAAAAAAATTTAAGCAAGTAATTATTAAGAATTGAGTTGAAACGTCTAATGTGCTAACGTTGAAATACTGTCATGTGAAGACAAAAAGTATTTACGAAGATATTGTAATATGTAATTAAGTTATTGACGACTGAATAGCACAGTACAAAGAATAATAATTATAAAATGCGAATTGTGTCATTAATGAGCTCATTTGTAACTTAACATTTTTTCGAATGAAAAGTATTGAATGAAAGAAATATGGTTTACGTGATTTAGTGAAATCCAAGACGTATTTTCATCGGCGCTTAACATCAATCACGTCACGATATTAAATTTATGCGTGTTTTATTAGGAATAAAAATAGCTTTGATTTATTTGTATATACTTAGAATATACTCATAATAATGTACTTTTAAAGGATGAAGAATTATATTTTTATCTATAAACGATAACGGAATATTTACATTTATGGTTTACGTGAGCTAATTTTTAGGTAATCGCGCATAAAAACGTTTTTGTACACGGATGAAAAATAGTTTGTTATTTTAAAATAATAACAGAGTATATTATTACAAAAGTGATTTTAGGTAACATTATAAAAATTATGCAGATTAATGAGTTAAGAGTCTCAAATATACTACTAATTTGTTTCATCATACAGTATTAATGATTTGCATATCAGCTGCAATATCGCTAAAGAACACGAGCTTATACTTTTCTAAATCGTCTACATTATGCCACACAAGACGACTACTTAAAGTTAATATGTTGCAGAATTATTCTCGAGATTGAAAAGTTGTAAAATGTTGAAATGTGCAAATTTTTATATCGGTACAAAATTAAAAAGTAAATTATTGTTTGTATTCGATCAATTACAATGTTTCAAAGTGTGTTTATAAAATGTAATTAGTAAAACTAATCTAAACAAAATGTTACTAAATCCAGTACGCGAAACGAAGTATAGGATGTTCAATGAATTTCATGAATCGATGAATGATTTGAATTTATTTTATTTCTTATAAATTGTGCATCTTAAATATTTCGTGATTATTCATTGTTGATAGTTGATCTTGTAACATGCTCGTTAAACAAATATTCGTTTCCAAATACCAAGTTTTAATAAAATTACCGCATAACAAGCAGTAATAGCTTTTGTATCGATTGAAGAAAAACGGACGAAGCAAAAAAAAGTCTACTTCAGAAATTGGAACTACTTCGATGCGAATTCTTGGCGTACAGCTACACAAATCTTGCCTAATCAGGGCGAAGAGCCATGTGCGGTAAGAAGTTACGGAGAAGTTAGAAAGACAAATACGGTCTTCCTTCCATTGGACATCGCTTCGAATCAATGATTCTATTTATGATCCTCAACTTTGATTCCCAAATTGTCTCTCGCGTTACAAAAAAACCAGAGTTTCCAAGATACGATACAAAAAACCGTGAGAATCGTCGGGTTTGACCTTCGTCACGAATGCGAGGATGCGACAGAGCGACTGAAAAAATCGTGAAGCTCGATTCCGCCAGCCGATATATATGCGGCAACTCGCGACAAAACTATTTGCTGCAGGGCGCCGATCTTTTGTCAATAGCCGTGCTTGCCGCATAAATGTGTCGCGAAACTCTGCTGTGAGAGGATGAGACCAGACGCTGTGTAACGGAAATCGTGATCGGACGAGTTCTGGAACGTTTTTCTTGTAATCGCAATATGTTGAATGCCCTATTGAATCCCGGGGTATGTAGAATTTGCCGATTTATCGACGCGCTTGTCAAAGCGGATTGTTTTCCGAGTTAGCTGATCGGTGTATGGATTCCCACGAAATCTTCGTGGTCCCTCGATCCTATTGAAAATTCGTGGATCGCGTTAACCGGAGTACTACTATGTTATAGTGAATTACATACTACCTATGTCGTTATTGACGTTTGCTAAATGGATTATTTGGATTTGCTGTTGCAAGTTGGCGAAACGTAACGCTTATACCAAAATACAGGTTTATATTGGGATAAAAATCAACAATATGGATCTAACATTTTCAATGAAAACTTTGTTTTATTACTCGATACCGAAATCGATCTTGTGCATAGCCACGAGACATGAAAAGTACGAGTATACGCAATACTTACATTAACGTAGCGCATGGGTTATATAAATGCGTTATAGACATTAGAAGCGCAGACGCATCGAAGAAGTTCATCCTCGCGCTTTCTATGCAAGGCAAACACCGCGCTGAGCGTCGTTATTAAGTATCAATCTGACGAGTCACGTAAATCGATCTGCCATATCTGCCCCACGAAAGCGAACCAACGCATCGCCGCGCGAAACAACACGAAAAATAACCATCTAGAATTCATTTCGATAGATTTCAAATTTTACGAAAGAGTGATCGATACGACACGCGGTCGCATAATAATGAAATCAAACGCATAAAAGGCTTTAAGCCAAAGAATTATATTCGGTCCATCAGTCGATCGCGCTATTTGATTCTCTCTCCCGCGAGAAAACCCGATTACGAATTCCATTTAGAAATAATTAACCGCTGCACACAACGGCGGCGCACAAAGGCGATATAAAGCCAGTGGCAGAGTCGTAATACTCTATTTCGTTACATTCCCTAATCGAATTACACGCTCGCGCTTTATTCTCCAATAATATTCCTTGGATTTTTTCCTAGGTCGAGAGTAATGACGCTCCGAGTTCTCGCGCAATACAGTCGCTTCCGATTATGCACGCTCAAGTTACATTGTGATGTGCCGGCGTGACTCGCGAGACCTTATACGAACCATCTCTTTTCCTTTTATTCATCATCATCTTCGACAGGGTAGACGAGAGCGAGATCGGTTGGGTAAAGTCCCACGACGTGTAGGAACGAGGGTAGCGAAAAGGTTCGCTCTGCGTGATCCGAGAACATATGTATACCGTCTGCAGCTTGTCGTGAGTGGAGAAGGATGTCGCATTTTTAGTGCTAGATATTTTACAAGGTCGAGTGCAGCTTTGTACGAAATTATAGGGGTTTTTAACGTAATGCGCTGCGATCGACGATTGATATGCTGGTATTGTTTGCCGAGGTATGCTCGAACTATGTGGATATTAGCGATTTCACGGTTGTTTTTATAGTCGATTATACGCTTCGAGGAATGCTTCTTTTAGTGGTGAGATGTAGAAATGGATAAAGAATGGTGGATGACCATGTCTTCCCATAACAAACTTGCAAACGGATTCTATGAAACTGGTAATATTCTTCAGTGTATGAAAATATAATCGATTTAAGAAAATTCGACCCCTTTACTTACGTGAACACTTCTTAACCTTTACGCTGGGGGGTTGGTCGATATATCGACCAACAGTCAGGTCGGAGAGTCTACCTGAGATATCCAGTGACCTTAGGTATACATTTTGCACTTTATGAGAGGCCGATTAGTACTGAAATTTCCAGTCTAAAGGTTAAAGAGTATTTATATACAATCCAGATCTTAAAACTTTTTCTCCATAAATTAGGGGATTAAATCTTTCTTAAAACGCAGGATTGTCTATCTACGAAATAATTAGGAAAAATTCTTTTTGCGGTGTGGCATCCTTTGAAGTTACAGATATCGTAACGCCATTAAAGACATTTCAACAAACAATAACTTGTGTAAATTACACTAAAATGGAAAATTTCAAAAAGATTCGCGAATCGGCCTAAGCTCTTTACTCGATTGATACCGCACCGACACCCAAATTTCTTATTTCCAATCCTATCGGTGCCATACAATAAATATATAGCTCGTAAGTGATTTTCAATTCATTTTCTAAGAATATAAAGTTTTTAAGGTCCAAAAACATAGGTAAACTTAATTATTTCAAATTGTAAAATATGATCTATTATATATCTTTTATGGTCACAAAAATATTATCTATTCCATATACTTTCCTAGTGCCTGCAATTGACAGAATTATTAGAAAGACATTTGTCATAAAAGAAAATAATTATGAAGATACAGATCGTATTGACCGAATTAGTGTTGCACAGCGCAGCACTCGATCTCAGCTATGTACAATACAAATTTGTCTGTGAAGCATTTTTTCTCTTATACGGATCTCCGAGTAAAGATCGGCCGGTAACTCGTGCCACGATCGAGAAAAGACGAAGAAGGCAAGGCACATCGTTTTGCTCGTGTCGAGGATAATGTTTTCGACATTCTCCTTTTCGGTAGGACGATTCCCTCTTCACGGTACATACGACGACGCCGCTGCCGCCGCCGTCGACTGGCGCGTCCCTGACCCGAAGATTTCAGTTGCGATATTATAATAACGATGGTAAATCTCATTTGGTCTTGGCAAAAGGCAAAACAGCTCCATTTATCGCAATTCGCGCATCCTCTTACGTTATTACCAGGATAAGCAGATGTATATGGCAGAGGCGAGTGCGCTATGTTGCGTTGCCACAGAGACCGACGGGAATTCAGGATCGGAAAACTTTTCGATCTTGAATTGTCTATCGATTAGCTTGGCCGGTTACGAAGTAACCCTCGTTTCGTCGAAAATTAACTATGCAACTAGTAAACGGTAAATGTTTTGACAGTACTTGCCGATTGATTTACAACTCCTGCGTATACCTAATGTTAAACTGTAGGAATACCCAACCCACAGAGACAGTGAAAGAGTAGGGAACAAAATGCAGCACTTTAAAATTCAGGATAAAGAATAAGTTCAGAAGGTAAGACATATTTTTATAAACAGCGATAAATTAGAGTCCTTTGGTATTCAAATCTTCATACAAGTAATAGTCACTATATATACCGTTGTAAGGTTCTAATCATTACAATTTACCGGCGTCACTAGGGTACCTAAACACCACAGGAACCAGATATGCAAGTGTGATGGTGTAATACAATTCAGTGAATAAAATGTAGATTGGTCGTGTTCGTGCATAGACAAATAGACATTTCCGTATATTACTTTTACTATATTTTTAATATAATTTTTATAAAAAACGTATTTGAAAACGTATTAGGATTTATATAAGTCTGTGTGACAAGCGTTTAAATATTAAGCTCGAGTTGTATTAGTTGAGTTATAATATTATACTATTTGCTTGTTTCTTAGAAACGTTCTTAGAAATATGTATTAGATACATAAGCTCTGTACATTAATCGTCGACTGGATTATCTATTTATATGTAGCGGTTTAATAGACCATGGTTAAGCTTTGCAGAAGCTTATAATTTATGCTTTTATTAATAATTTAATATAATTTTTGCAGTCAACGGTGCCGAAGCTTAAAGAAATACACTCCTTCAAATAAATCTAGTGTTTAGAGCATTATGTTATTAAGTATTATTAACGTAATGCTTATCCATCTAGCTGTTATTAACTTAGGATAGTAATTTAAGAGCTTAAATATGGATCAGTTTTTAATGGGTGAGCAAACAAGATAAAACGATGGATAGGGAGAAAATGAAACGTAAACCTATATTATTTTAAAGAATGTTTCAGATAACAATTGTTATACATAGCAGCTCATTTGTATTACACAAGAACCGAGCGAATTCGATTACTCAGATCCGTATGATTGGAAATAAAAATGTAACGTAGATACATACAGTATAATTATTATGTAAAGTCTTATTAGATGAAATAAAACGTTATTACTTTACATATTTTGAAGAATAGTATAGTATGCACTTTGGGAGAAAATAACTTGGACTGTCCAGAACTCGGGTAAATTTACACCCAAGCCAAAGGCAAAATTTCAAATACATGTTTATTTGTTTATCTCACCGAAGTACAGAAGTATAATAATTGCAAATAATATAATATGCAAAATACAAAAAATAATATAAACTACTCTTTTTCCGGATAAATTTTTGTTTAAAGGTGTTGTTAAAATATTAAATGAAGAATTTGCTAGATAATTTGATCAGCAATTCGAAATTAACGTAAATTAAAATATTTATTGCATGGCAACCATTTATTGAAGTCCCGGTTAATAAAAAAGTGTAGTAATAATAGTATAACTTTAAAATTTTCTTTTACTTTCTTTATTATGTTTAAATTGCAGTTTATTTGACTAAATTAAAACATTCGTACCTTAGAAATAATTTACTAGTTGAAAATAACTTTAAAAATGACTATATCTTTGCTTTGATATTTCAATAACCTATTAACAAATTTACCGTGCTCTCTGTAGAACTCGTATATGAAATAAAGGTCAAGTGAAGAGCATGGATCGTAAACTCCGTTACGACATGACGCTCTCTTTCTCTCTCTCCCTCTCACTCCCGCATGTAAATTAATTAGAAAAATTATCTAGCAATCTTTATGAAATCTAGTTTTGCACAATGCGCGCGGCAAAATGCTGCTTTTATTTCTTAAAATTCTGCACACGCGCGGAGCCTTATGTCTTCTTAAATAATGATTGCTTATCGAGAGAAGAGGGAGAGGCGCAGTTGCGCGTTGAAAGCATAATTGTCGGTTAATCTTAAGGCGAGGTCCCTTGTACTTTTCTTTCCTCGTATTTACACTGTGCCAGGCCATCTAACATGAATTCATTATACTACATTATGTACCGAAGACGTCTGGTGCTGCTGTTGTATAGGGTCTTCTTATTAAGCGCGGTTATGGGAGGAGAAAAATCGTCACTATTGCAATTTAATATTTGATTATCTCGTCAGGTGCTGCAAGGTGTAATTACTTTAACGGGAGCAGCGTCGGCGTCGTGCATATTTATGTATTTTTATAGGTCCATTCAAGCTCTTTTTTAGATTTAATTCATATATATAATAAATAAATTTATTTGTGGCTCAAGACCATATCAAGTGACCTTTTTACAAATAGCCACTAATGTACAAATAAAAATTTTTAAATTCTCTCTATGGAAGTTTCCCTAGTTCAAATTCAACTATTAGGAAAAATCTAACGAATAATAAGGAAAATTCTAGCGATAAACATTCATCGACCATGCTTATTTTCCAAAATTGTAGATCATCGCCAGTATAAAACAAATCATCGAAGAAGATAGTGGTTGTTATTCATATTAAAATAATCCGTATTTTTAAAGTCATATTGAAAATTTTAGAACAGAAAAATGATTTTACTTCCTTCAAATTTCTAAACAAATTCTAAAATAGCCTGTCTTGAATAAATAAACAGCTAATATTTTTTAAAACTAAAAAAATCGATATCTAGCAATTTTTAAGTCCGGTTTAACATTGTCATAGGCAACAGAAATATACCTCAGTTTGTCACTGTGCTTCGAAAGAGTGTGACGGAAATCAAATCAAATAAAATAATCTTCTTTATGTCATTGTCCATATATATTTATTTATATCCATTTATCTTTATTCATTATACATGACTTGTGAATATACAAAACACAAAATGTTCAGAATTCTGTGGTGGATTACGGCCGTGTGTATGTGTAATAAATATATAATAACTCTCGCACAGGATAATTTAAACACAATAAGTAAATTAATTTGTGATTCGAAACCATATCAATTGGCGATCTTCACAAATAGTCACTTGAACATAAGAAAAAGATTTGAAGATTCGTTTTATGGAAGTGTAATCAGTGAAATTCCGATTATTATAATAGATCTAACAGAAATGAAAAACAGTGGCGATAATCGTTCGTTGCAAATGCCAGTTTTCCGAAATCCAAGATCATCAACCGTCTACGTGCTTATACAAGAAGATAGTGAACAATCAAATGTCTTAATTCAAACATTCAAGATTTTAAACAAGTTTGTTGAAATATCACCAATTCCCACCAGACCTAAGTGTTTATACGTGTATTTTAGTTACGATGATCAATCAAACGATATATTAAAACAAATTTTAATTCATGCCTGGTCCTTAAAATTTTTGGATTTTTCAATATTGAAAATTAATCGAGAAAATCATATTTATTTTATGAATTATAATCCATTTCTTAACAGTTTTAATATAGAATATTTAAAAAATGTGATTCATTTATACCCCGACAAATTAAATAATTTTTATCAATTCTTTTTAAACATACCTGATTTGAACTTACCACCTCTGTACTATATTGAAACACTAGATAACAAAACCACGACGCTCACAGGAAGTTATTACATTTATTTTGAACCAATCGTGAAAGCGTTAAATTTGAGCTTAAATTTTATCATGATACCAGGGGAAACTATCAATGCACAGTTTAAAAATACACTCGGAAAACTAGAAAACAACCAGATAAGTGTTTCACCAATTTTTATGGTAATAGGTACATTATTATATAAAAGAGAGATACTGATAAGCAAAAGATTTGGCTTTACTAAATATGTTATTCTTGTTCCCATTATTTCAACGTCTGAAATTAATTTTTCATTCATTATTTTCTTGTACATGGCGTATACCCTTTTAATCGTACTTGTTATGCCTACTCTGGCACAGCTACTAAAATTTCAACTGCGCCAGTGGCAAAGACTACATGTGTTTCAGCTACTCATAGGAGTTCCAATCTCACGACCTACAAGAGCAATTGAAAGGATTTTATTTATAACCTTCGCTTTTTTATCAGTAAATTACTCAGTTATATTTTTTTCTAAGTTTACTGATATCAAATTCGAACGAGTGGAGCAAGATTTCAGCACATTTCAAGATGTATTTGAGTCTAAAATGGATATTTACTCCTCCTTCTCTACTAATGAATTTGATAATCCTGATGTTCATACGCTTTTTTCTAAGATTAAAAACGTTAAGAACGATTTGGAATGCGTGAATAAGATAATAGAAACTAAAAGTACAATGTGTGTTTTGCAGTTTTATAAGGCAAAGTATTTAGAGAAAGTAACTTTGGATGCTAATCACAAGCCATTGATGAAAATGATCCAACTCTCATTTCATGAAGATGCGGTAGCATTTTCCTACGAAAAAGCATCACCCTATGCTGAAAAATTTGATAGATTCTTTCAAAGAATTTTCGAGCTTGGTATGATGCAGACATTTAACGACATCATGACAAAAACTATAAAAACCGAGAAGCATGGGAAAATTGTGACTGACTATGCAGATACTACCTTCATACTGATCATATTATTATTAGTTGGTGGGTTACTATCTACTGGAATTTTTATATATGAAATATATCATCGCAAATATTCTTTAAGTTATAAATGAATCTTGAAATCTAACAATCTGATGTTGCATCAAGTGAACTTGGCCTTTGTGATTATAAAATTTTTAGAAATGATCATGATCTTTTTGTACTTGGTTTATCCAGAGAGTGGCTCTGCTCATTGCTATAAAGAAGAACCTGGAAGCAGTTGAAGTTTAAACCGAATCATCGTTTGAACAACTTTATGTTAATTTTCATATTTTCAGCTCCACTCTTCATGTAGTCGATCACTCGTTCATTTTTATTGGTGGATCATAATGTACCTAATATTATCTGGAGCTCAGAACCTCTGAAGTACTCTCTCTAGGACTAAGTTAATCCTAATCTCAAATCTTGAATAGACTTAATCTGTAGTACTTATTCGTCGTTGAAACTCGTACAATATCTTTCACCGCATCCCCTTAAAGGATATTCACTGGATTTACTATTTTCTCCAGTGGTAGTTTATCACCTATTGATCTGGAAGAACATCTATTACCTCTGTACTCTCATCATTCAGATTATTTTTTGAAGATTAAAACAGCAGATTTTTCATCATTTTGAACATTAGCTTGTAAGCGTAATTTTTTAGCCGCTGATTATGATGTAATACCACGTGACTCATTGGATGCAGATTACGATGCTGTTTTAAATGACAGTATAAATAATATTATTGAAAAATTTTACTCGATTATAAATAAGTCCGTAGAATCTCACGTTCAGGAAACGCAACAGAACTCCAGTTCATTTTCTAAATGATACGATTTTGAGATTATCTAAGCTACGCACAATAAACAGCAAGCACATTGTCGTTGGAAGTCTACTGGTCAAGACTCTCATTATATCGAATTTAAACGTCTTCGTGCCTTGTGTGTTAGAAATTCCCGTTCAAAGTACCGTGCTTTTATTAATGCTGTATAATTAAGTTTAAAAAAGACTATTCGTTCCTTCTCGATATTTGTAAAAATATTGAATAAGAATGCTAATGTTCTTTACAACACTTTCTTGGGAGATCTAAAGCCCACCAATGGCCAGGAGACAATGAACCTTCTGATGATTTTACTCCAAATGGAGACTGTAATGAAATAATTGCAGACCTACAGGTAACTCCATGCGCTTTGAGATCTATAGTTAAAAATTTGAATGACAATGCTAATTCGGGACTGGATAATATTCCAGCTTATTTTATGAAACATTGCTGGCCTGCTATTGAAAAATCTGTTTCACATATTTTTAATCGTATTTTGTCGTCAGGCAACGTTCCTGAATCCTGTAAATTCTCTTATGTTTATCCTATTTATAAAAATGGGTATATATACATAACATAGAGAATTATCGTCCCTATATCCATTATAGGCTTTTTCCCAATATTTTGGATGCAGTTATAATTGTAGAGTTGTCTGCTAAACTGTTATTGAAACTTGTAACTCAATCCACGCCCAACAATTTATTGATATTTATTGATTTCTTATCGGTACCGCTTGAAAATGCACAATAATAGTAGGTGCTATTTACATGGATATGTCCAAGGCTTTTGATAGGATAAATCATAAACGACTGCTTTCTAAGGGCTGAAGTATTGGTGTGTGTGATATCCTTTATTTGTTGATTATGTGACACCTGCGCCTCACGCGCCTAACAGCAGCTCGCCGCCAGTCCTTCAAGCGCTCGTCAGAGAACTCCGAGAGCGCAAGCAGTATTTTGTAAAAAGGCATGAACTTCAAGAGCGCAAGGAGTGTTTTGTTCGTAAGCACGATAAAAAGCCGATCTCCGACTGCTCACATCGCTCACACATCTACAGACCTTCAAGCAACGCAATCTTCAGCACCGTGTGATTCCAACCTCAGTACTCTCAGCAACCTTATCGACTTGTGTTCTGAGCATCATCTCAGCCTTTGAACAACCCGTTCTAGTTCAATAAAGTTGAATTTATCTCTACTCTCCTGTATGCATCTTATTGTGCTTTGGGCATAGCGGCGTCCATCCCGTCCACAGCTTTCCACGGCACGAGTCAACGCGGAAGCAGGCAGCCGGTCCGAACAATCACATCGTATTTGTCTAACCGTTTGCAAGCGGTTGGAATCTTATGGATGTGTATCTAGAAAAATTGCAGTTTAATCGCAAGGAACTCATCTTGGTCCTATTCTTTTTTGCATTTACATAAATGACATTATCGCACACATTAATTTTGCGTATATATTATACCGATGTTCTTAAAATCTGTATGAGAGTAAACCCACCTGAAGATGTGCCTGAAATTCCGATCTGGTTTAGACACGCTTTCCCGTTGGTCTCGTGTAAATGGGATAAGCTAAATGAAATTTTAATCAATGCTCGGCCAGTGAAAGATTTAGGTTTATCTTTATATTAACCCATTAACGACCAAAAGGCCTGATTTTTTTGTTGATTTTCGACGCGATTTTCTCCGTAGTTATAGGCCTTAGAAAAATTTTGCAAACGCGTGTTTCAACATGAAATTGAATGCCCTTTCAGAATCTGGGCTCAAAATTGTGATTGACTACGTAATAAAAAAGTTATAGCCAATTAAACAAAAAAAAAGTGAAAATTTTTACAAAAAATAAAATTTGCAATTTTTTTTAGCAATGTTATCGTAAAGGAATCATAATATAAATATGATCAGGGGTGATCACGACTATTAAAGTATCTTAGGGAATTTTGGTGAACCTTTTGAACCACTCCTTCCAACAAAATGGCGGCCAAATCAAAAAAGATCATAAAAAATATAACTCATTTTTTTTCTTGGAAACTATTGAGTTTAGACAGTCAGATTTTTATCTTTTGTTTTTGAATATTTTAATTTTGATTTGATCTCTTCAAACTTATTACGTGGCATTGCAGAGGAAACAACGTTACAAGAAAAAGGGGTCTATTGACCAGTGGTCTCTCTGAGATTTCCTTTTGTTGAATGAAGTCAAAATGATTATTCCCACAAATGTATTGAAGTCTTGTAAATTAAAATCGAAATTATTTTCTTTAGAAGCGTCTATAATGTATTGCTTATTTTCCGTATAGAAAAATGTTTCAAACAGTTCTACTGGCTCACTTTCTCGTATTTTCTTTATTATTAGTCTTTCAATAAAATTTTGTCTTCCATATCATCAATATATTTTTTTTCTCCTTCCACCCAATTGAAAACATGGTTTCCTTCTAATTTAGTTTGAGCTTCAGTATAGATTTTACAAGCTTCTTTGAAAGTTATATTAGAAATTTCATCATCCGAATCAGTATCGAAATCTGATGCATCAGAACCAGAATTATCAGGATTTGGAACGGTAACAATATCATCGAAGGTGTTCTTTGATGTATCAATTTCATACATTTCATGAGAGGGAGTGTAACGTCTTTTACGTTTTTGCGACATTGTAATATAAAATAATAAAAATACGTAATCAAAACAATAACTATGGTTATCAATGCCTCTTATCGACTGATCGCATGAAATATCTCGACTTCAGACACGGAAAATAATCACTTCGATTCGACCGTAATTGTATGGTCACAAAATAACACGAGACTAGCAAGTAATAAAAATGAGCTTATATAAAAATTTTCTAAATTGACTTTTTGATATGTATATATATTATTATTATACGCTGTACAAATTGTACTTGTACACACTGAAAAAAGGCAAAACATTACCATACTATTGTTAGC